>QGOB01000020.1:0-180628 GCA_003313055.1 Termitomyces sp. MG145
CCAGATATTTCTGATAAAACAAAGGATTTTACCTGAGAACTACTTGAAAGAAATATGACAAGTGTTGACAAAGGAACACATTGAGATAAACATTATGTTTTTCTTTAGAAAAAAACTGGAAACATTATTCATTTTTTCTATCTGTATCTTAGGAAAAATCAAAAGAAGAAGAAATTGTTTTCCTCAAGAAAAAGCATTGAAATTGTTGAACTTTTTCTTTTTTGTTTCTCAAAATAAATTTTATGTAATACATGAGAAAAACTAATTAGAAATTATTTGACATCTTTCTAATGGGTTTTTCTTCCCGAAAAATCTCCCAATCCCTGCAGTGATACTTGCGAGAACTGACAGGCTAAAATGCTGTGTGAGTGAACCAGAAGTATCATAGGCACCAAATCCATATATATATATGCCTTATCAAAGTGCTTGTGCCTCAAGTTGTAATGAAAAGAATAAATTAGTTTTCAAGACCTAAGATTTGGCCAGTCTTGGTGCTTACTGATCAATATTACATAAGTCATCTACCTTATACTCTCAATTTACCATGATCAGATGTAACTGCATGTCTAGCCTCTTTCTCCAATTAGAACAAACCATAACAGAAGTCCTGAAGGAAATAACCAACATGGAGAAGTTTGTATGTTCTCTAATTTGATGTCATTTTCTTTGGTTGAATCATGAATCCAGTAAAAGAGGATGATACACACCTTGTTTCAATTCTGGAGAGATGTCATGTCAAGCAATCACTAGTAACCTACTTTCAGGCATCTTGTTGGCTAATCATAATATTGATGTGAATTGGTTAAGCTGGTCCATAGTAAAAGCTTTGAAATTCACTTTTAATAGCAAAGGCTTTCTCAACTCTTGATTCACACCTTGAGGAGAATAAAATAAAGATTAATTTTCCTTGTCTTTGTCTTTGTTCCTTGAAAGCTCCCTGTTTTGATGTTTTTCCCACCATGCTAGATCACTATTTTACTATTCTACTGTTTCATCCCATTACTTACAAGGTTACTGGGTTATTCCAACAGGTTATGTGCTCCACACCAACTGCAAATATTGATTGATTTAGACACCTGCCTTGTCTTGATGCACTGCTTGTCTTCACTATAACCAAGGTTTCCCACTGTAACACTGTACTGGGGTACTGTAACTGAAATCCTTGACTGTGCTGAGGCAGACCAAAGTTCCCAACTGTAATGGAGGACTGTAACTGAAGTCCTCAACTGTACTGAGGCAGATAGTGAAGCCCTTGACTGTACTGAGACACATATATACAAAAAGGAAAACCTATCACTTTAATTTGACCAAATGGGGGAATCAAATTAACATGAAGCTCAACAACAGTAACTTCAATGCATGGGAGTTTGAAATACACACAGAGTTGAAAGAGAAGGGAGTACTGGAGTTGGTGAAAGGATTAGACTCACATCTACTAAGATCAGAAAACTCAAAGGTTGAAAGAAGAAGAGGAATCTGGTGTCTGCAAAGAACATTAGGACTCTTGTATTCTAGGAGGAACTTGTAGTCAGGGAACTTGAAGAGTATGAATTGTTCTCATCATATTATTTTTGCATGACACAACTGTTCAGGAGGTGTGTTAAAAGAGACTGGCTACATCATATACTTGTTATAGTAAGAATTGGTGGTTGAACTTTGTTCCTTGCACTTTACAGTACTTATTTTGATCTTCTTCAAAACCTCTTAGTTCCATAACAAGATATATGATAGCTACCAGATTACTAATTTGCTCTACTACTGTCTCATTCCATGTACTTGCAAGGTTACTGTTTATTCCAAGAATCTAGACTTATAATTCTGAAGAGCTACCTGTTCATGTCTATTTCATATCTGTTGAATGTTCATGGCTCATGGTTGAAGCTGTATTGGGCTGATGATGCACTGGTTGTTTTTGAAGGGCATCACAAAGAATGATCAGGATTCACAGCATTTGTGAGTTTTTTCTCTCTTCTTCACACAGTCACTTTGACAAAAAGGGTACTCTGCCAATATCTTAGTCTCATTTGTTGTGCCAGACATTGAAGGCATCTGCAAGTATGAGTTGTGTAGTACCCTTTTTCATAAGCTTGGTTTAGGTTTTGTGATAAAGCAAATAAGATATAGTAACATACAAATGTTACTGAAAGTCTGATGGTCCAAACTCCAGCAGTATACAGTTAAAGCAACTAAATATTTAGACAACTAGCCATAATCACTGAAAAGTCAGGAAAAGCATTAGAATTTATACTTTGAAGAATTGAAAATTTTGAGAACATTTTATCATTTGTAGTTTAGGTTTTTGAGGTCCTGAAAATTTGACTACTGCCATAAAAATTTGATAAAATCATTTTGTGGGAATTGGGAGATATTTCCTTAAATAATACCAAATCTATATAAGGGCAACCTCTGGAGGTTGCAGCTAAATCACACAGCTGGCAGAGGAAGATCCAAATGAATATATTTAGAGCTTATAGAAGTCTACTCATCTGGCAGAAGGAGATTTAAGGAGAACAAGTCTAGAGATTTCCTGTGCTAGATCTACAAATTTACTCTATGACTTTCAGAGAAAACAAAGAAAACAGGAGATCAATATAAATACAAAAACTGCTATAAACAGCCTTGATCTGAGGCCATTGGTCATATGGAAAGGTGAGAGGGATGCTAATAGATAGCTTCAGTCAAGGAACACTCAGAGTATGTTATATTGCTGGAGCAACAAGTGGAAGACAAGGTACAACAAGGTGTGACAAGATGCAATGAGGTACAATAGAGGAGAATAGAACAGAAATTTATCATGCATGTAATTGCATGTAATTGGGCCATTGGTCTTGCAGCCCATGTATGTAAAGACAACTTCTAGAGACTGCCTAAATCACAGGTAGCCTCAGTTGAGGAACATCCATGGGTATACACAGAAGAGATAAGATACATCAAGGTGCAATACAACAAGATGTGACAAGGTATGACAAAGGGGAAATAGGCTGAGATGGGTGAAAACGTCAATAGGAGGACAAAATGGAATGAGGTATAACTAACTTTGAATATGCTGAGAATGTCAACATACAAAAAACTTTGTTGCAAGACCAATATTATGCAAGTCCATCATGCAAAATTAGGTTTGGCATATGTGGGGCTCAATTATTTTTAGCTCAGATGTCATTTATAAAAGGAGTTTACTCACAGAGAATCTTGAGAGCATCTTTTGTGGCTGTGTCTTGCAATGTCACCTTATTTTCAAAAGGTTCAAATGCCACTGCAAATAAAAGAGGAACATAACCTGAGACAAAGCTGCAGGCCTATATATCACTTTTAGTTATCATGCTTATTGCTTGACATTATGAAAAAGTAAGCATACCATGGATGTTACAGTTAAGCCCATGCTTGTCTGAGTGAGCACTTTCAGATATAACCAATAAAAATATTCAAAAGGTACTACATACATTATGTCCTCCAATCCAAGCACTAATGTTATTCTGACTTGGAACAAATATGTCAATAGCCTCTCTATAATCTGAGATTGATGTCAGGTAATCAGCAATGTTGGAAGTCCCAACAATAATTACATATGGAGAATGTAGTAACTCGCATATGCTGCAAGATTGCCTACTGTAGGTTCCATGTCCATTTTGATCAAATGCATCATGGACAGTTATGAATGCAGCATTAAACTTTGCACGTCCACCAAACTCAGCCCAGAGAGAACAGATAAGAAGCAAAGAAATAGAAAGTTTTGCTGGCAACTTACATGGTCAAGATACACACCTTGACAAGATGAAAAGTGCAAAGGTTGATCATATCATTGTCCCACTCATTTCTTGTCGTTCATTTACCTAATCTGTCTTTTGGGCGTTGGTCAACTGTCCGACATTCTACCTCGTCCCAAACTCCCAACGGACTGAATATCAATGGGAGGCTCAGTGTAAATGTCAGGCCATATCTGGAGAATAACTGGCCCATTTTGGAGGTTTCATCGGAATATTTGCCACCTGTTTTTTGGGTGCCGGCTGAATACTTGCCCCACTGAATTCTTGTCGTCCATTTACCTAATCTGTCTTTGGGGCGTTGGTCAACTGTCCGACATTCTGCCTCGCCCCGAACTCTCGTCCCGAACTCCCACAGCGGGGACCGAATATCAACCTCGATCTTTGGATTCCGTGGCCAGCTAAAAGTCAGGCCTCAGGTGCTACCCCTACCTCTAAAATGCACTTCTCGATTACTACTGCACTCTCGGCGACTGCCACTATACTCCTTCCCGCATTTCTGTACCTGACCATCTGACCAAAGCCTCTAATAAGACAAACGGCAGACCCATCGTGATCTTCAAATCTAGTGCGGCCCAAATGCTCTTTTGTCAGAGCTAACAAGTCTACTCTACCGTGACATACAATTATGAGATCATCAATAGCATCGCTGGTACATTGTGTGCTATCCAGTTTTTCTTCTTGCTGTCTCACCCCACTGATGTCAGGTAATTTTACGCGCGAGCAGATTTCAGAATTACGAACCAATCATGACGCTGAGGAAATCTATGATAATGTTGTACAGAATGCCAGTATTGATCTTCAGTCTGTTGTTCTTCTGCATTTGTTTTCAACTAATATTAACAAATCCTGGTTCTAGATTCGGAGAAGACTTGAAAAATCAAAATCCGCTGTGTGTGCAATTACTATACAAACGCCGGAGTAACTAACACTATACTTCACAGAGATGAGTTTGAGCATGAGTATGATAACCAAGGGGCCAAGGAGTTGACATCTCCATTGTTGGTGAGTTTTCTTATTTGTGGACTAAAAGAGGCCTAAGCGAATTAATTTGTTTAGACACAGGTAAGCATCCTTTCAGCATTCACCCAAAAAACAGGTAGGTGGTGAATATCCCGATAATTATAATTCCTCCAAAATGGACAGTTAATTCTCCAAATATTGCCTGTCATTTACATTGAACCTTCGAATGATATTCGGCCCCCGCTGAGGGAGTTTGGGATGAGGCAGGATGGCCTAGGCAAAGCATCCAGCTGGCACCCAAAAACAGGTGGCGAACATCCCGATGACTCCTCCAAAATAGTTTATTCTCCCAATATTGCCTCACGAGCCTCCCATCCATATAAAGCCTGCAAAGGCTGAGCACTGAGCAGGTCATCACGGTGACTTCCACCGGCTCAACACTTGGAAGCTGCCTTCCTTATACTTCGCGGGTAGACCAAGCCATCCTATGCTTCTATTTAATGAAGTAACAGCAGCCTTTTATTTATGCATAATTGTACACCACTGCACACCCCCCTTCTGTATGCCTGTATGATACGTTATCCCTACTCGTGGATAACATACCTCAAACTCAAATATAGTAGTGCACACAAAGTGCCCAGACAAAGTTGGTGGCCAAGGAAAAGCTGCGAGGGGTGTGGCGGATCTCATTCATGTCATTTTCTATGAACGAGAAAAGGAGTCATATAGGTCACATTGACTGGATCTGCGAGGGAAAATACGAGTTTCGGAAAAGCATCGGCTGGATGTGTGACAACGTGATTAGATAGTCACACCCGTGCCAAAATTTCAATCAGTGATCAGAATCGACTTTTCAATTCTTCTCTTCATCACTCCTTCAAAATGTCGAACACTCTCTGGACTATCCCCGTTCAAGTCTCTGGAAAAATCGTATGTCTATGTTTCTCTTCTTTCTTTGATTTTGTTTGTTAATGTCCGGTCGATTTGTTAGATTCGCGCCGTTGGTGCTGTTGGCGGTGTGCCGCTTGAGCTTCCTGCTCAATACGAGCACTTTGTTGACAACAAGAAGCCTGAATTCCTCGCCAAATTCCCTCATGGAAAGATTCCTGCTCTGGAGACGGCAGATGGTTTTAAGATCTTTGAGAGTGTCCCCATCGCTCGCTACGGTGAGACCATCTGTTTTATCTTATCGATCGATATATAGCCCTGATACCAAAATTTTCTAGTCGCTGGACTCGCTCCCAATGCAGGACTTCTTGGTTCTGATTCTAAGAGCGCTGCTCTCATTGACCAATGGATCCACCTCGCTGAACTCGAGGTTGATACTCCCACTTCACTAATTCGCGGTCTGGTTTCTGGTGTCATTGTCCCCTACAACAAGCCTGTACGTGTTCACATTGACCCGACTATCCATGAACTTGACGCTGAATCCTTTTTCAGATCCATACTACCTTCGTTGAACGTCAAATGCGCGCGCTCAAGACCCTCAACGCCCACCTTGCTACCCGCACCTTCTTCGTCGGCGAGCGTATCACTCTCGCTGATATCTACATCGCCGGTGTCCTCCTTCGTGCAGCCGAAGTCACTTTCGACGCTTCCGCCCGCTCAGAACTCACTCACCTCGTCCGCCACCTCGAGACAGTTGCTAACCAGCCACAGATTAAAGACATTTTCGGCCCCATCCAGTATGTCGAGAAGGCTCTCCAATACGTTCCTCCCCCAAAGGAGAAAAAGGAGCCCAAGCCTGCTGCTGCGCCCGCACCCAAGGCGGAGAAGAAGCCCAAGGAGAAAGAAGTTGATGAGGAGGAGCCCGATGTTCCCCCTGAGCCAAAGGCGAAGAACCCCCTCGATGACCTGCCCAAGTCCACGTTTAACCTCGAGGATTGGAAGCGCCAGTACTCCAACAACGACACTCGTGGTGCTGGAGGCTCTCTCGAGTGGTTCTACAAGAAGTACGTGCATCAGAGCTTCAATAACTCTATGCTTTACATCTCATCTCGGGTTACAGTTTCGATGCCGCAGGCTTCTCTGTCTGGCGTGTCGACTTCAAATACAACGTGGAGCTCACCCAGACCTTCATGTCCTCGAACCAGGTTGGTGGCTTCTTCAACCGCCTTGAGGCCTCACGCAAGTACCTCTTCGGATCCGTTGGTGTCCTTGGTGTTGCAAACAACTCCATCATCACTGGTGCTCTCATCCTCCGTGGCCTGGATGTCCAACCCGTCGTTGAGGTCGCTCCTGATTGGGAGTCGTATTCATATAAGAAGATCGACCTCTCCAACGAGGAGGACAAGGCGTTCTTCGAGGCTGCGCTTGCTTGGGATCTTGAGATTGATGGAAAGAAATGGGCTGATGGCAAGAACGTGAGTGTCTTGTATTTTCGCTGCATGTGGATCACAATGAAAATTTGTCTTGTCCAGTTCAAGTAAACATAGTTTGCTAACACTTATTTCTGCTGCGTTCATTGAGATGGCATGTAAAATACAATTTATCCAACTCACACACCTTTCCCTTATTTGTATCACTCGATCTATGTCGTTGAAAGACCGATATAAAGAATATAAAAACACGTTGAATTCCCTTTATGCCGGACGCCTCGAGGGAAATCGCTGCCTAGCGCAAGATGCAAACTCATTTAACTCGATTTGTCTCAAGCGCGAGCAAGACGCCGACTGTATATGAAATATAGACAGTCCGCTATTGACCACATCACTCCTATATTCCACTGACTTTCTCGCTTCCCCATCTCACGAAAGCGGAGGCGCCAGCGGCAATGAGAACGGACCAGTCAAACACAGTGCCGAACACTTCAAACTGCGGAATAGTGGAGAAAAGGTTGACTTCCGCCTCAGGTGCGGGCGGGAACGAGTTGCGCAACTGCACAATGGTGGACAGAAGGTAGATACCCTATTCGAAATGACAGGTTGTAATTCAAGTGAAGTTTCATGAATGATTGGTATGCATACCATGAGCTGTGCAAGAAAGAGCATCATGAGTGACGCGCCTAGATTCTTGCTCGTTACTCGAAGGGCCTGTGCCAGCATATGAGACAGTATAGATGGAAAAATTTCCCGACACGAACCCTAGTGGCACCCCTCAGCACTCGACGGACACTGGTGAGAATGATGACCCCCACGAGCGCGAGACTGAGCTGGCGCGCCAACGATGCGATAGCAGCACTGTCGGGGTGCGTCACGAGCGTCAGGACATTGACTAGCATGTCAGCGATTAGGTCGACCTGTGACCGTGAGGACTCGCGTGGGGGAGGATGAATAACGTTGATGAGACACTGGCGGGATTGTCAAGGCCGGATTGAGCGGTGTGAGAAAGGAACCTACGCTGAGAATGCGGATGACACAGTATATCGCAAAGAACAGACCGCCAAAGTTGATGATTCTACCACGAAGTGTCCGAGAGTAGATCGCTGCCTGCTTACGCGCCCGTAATGACTCAACATTCATGCTCATGTGGTATTCAAGTGCTTCCAATCCTCGTAATTCTTGAGTTACTATATCAATTCAAATCCGACTGATCAGTAACTGAGGGTACACGCAAGTTTGTGGTACGAACGATCATCACCACGAAAATTAGTCATGCGAGAAATCCAATTCGAGTTAGCGTCTGACGCGTTCGCCCGTTGTTGTGCGAGGGCCCGCCTATCGCGTAGGTCGTTACGCACACTCTGAAGTGTGTTTTCGGCCACTGAAATATCCTTATCCGTCGGCGCGCCCCTGATAAATCGTCAGTGATAAATGTACTGCATTTAAAGGAGTCAATTACTGTTTAGATTTAGGAGGAAGGTAGGTCCAAGAGTGATTTATGGCTCCGAAGCCTGAAAGTAAACCAAGTATGACAGTTCCGACAACAATGAGGCGTGCGAGAAATGTAGTAAAGTTGTCTGATGTGGTTAGGGCACGTGGAAGGGGAACCTTGGAGAGTGCGAATAGGTACAGCCCAACAGGTATAAGGCCGAAAAGAATCCTGGGCCCAAGTAGAAATGAACTGCCTGCAAAGTAGGGGAAGAAGTTATGACAATAATCGATGTATATAAAGATTTGACGAACGTTTAACAGATGCAGACTCGGATCCGACGGCAATGAGAAGACTTACGGTGAGAGGTACGACGACAAGAATGATCGACATGATGGATAAAAGTGAGAATTTCCAACTTAGCTGACGAGTCCTACAACCATGAAAGTATGAGAAAAACCAGGATGTCAAAAAGGGGATTACGAACAAGGGTAAGAAGATATCTAGACCTTGCAGCATCAGTACAAAGAACATCATGCTACTCTCCGCGAACACGAGAGAGAAAACGCTGCGAGCTACTGTGGAGTGGAAAGACTTTGATTCCAAGTATGGACTAGTTTTGCCGGATTTGCCCTGTAAAACTGGTAATGGAAGCGCATTGAGCTCTATCCCACTATCCTGCGCAGCGTTTGGCGTTGTTGGCGGTGTATATTCTGACGCGGGATCCAAAGATAGGTTACGCAAGTCGTGACAGAGGCTCCTGAGAAGATATTTTCTGCAACTCAGAAATAGAAGGATCCTACAGAATCGTCACAATGAGCATAGCAGACATTGTGTGTAAAGCCTAAAAACTCACCGAAGTATAACTAGAAGTGTTAATTCAGGGAATATCATATTCATTGTGGCTTCAAATTGATGTGGGATACTCTGTATTCACGATTTCATATGGCCGATTTGTGGTCGAAAATATCGCTTTGAACCGTCCTGTTTACTGGAAATGATATATTCTCAGTAATGCAGCCGCGTATAGAGAATGTGGCTTCACTAATCGACTCATACATGCAACGTTGTGTTCACGATGTTTATGAGCTTGTGTTATTACAAGTGAACGTGGGCATATGGCAGTCGGTCTGAATCTTATCTGATACTTGAATAAACAAACTCCGTTCTAGTAATTTCAAAAAGAACCAACAAAGAAGCGTCTCTAAGACTCAATTTGAAGGACGGATCCAGAACAAAAGGCCTCATGCTCTCGGAACATGTTCTTACTTCCCCTCGACGGTCTCCTTTTATAAAAGGTGATGAACGGACAGATTTGAACATTGTATTCAAGTTTTCTTATGGAGTCTTTGATGATACGAGATGGTATGACTGGCGGATTTTCCATGATTACTGCATGATCTACGACTGCGACTCTAGACAGGGCTCTCCGAGGCTATGCTTCTGCAGCTTGAGCACGCGAGAAAAGAAAATCGAGGCCCGCGCAATTGCTCACGTGTATTTGTATGCAGCGTGACAAAGGGGCGAATCTCTACAGTTACAGGGAAGTGGAGGGAGGGTGAAGAGAAAAGGCTGAGTTTGCGTCGAACAATATGCGTCTCTGTACTCCGGTGCCATCGCCTCCAGTCTTGTCGACTCTGTCGGCATAAAGTACATACTTAAACTTAAAGACTGATGAATATGGCTTAATTTTTTGTCTTTTTCATCTTGTTTTTACTTCCACCTTTATGGTCCATCATGCATCGTGCTCCGTCGCAACGTAATACCTTACGAAATCTTTGCTAGACCTTGGATAATCATTTTATCATGCCGTACTTGCACGTTGTAGACAGAGGAGGCAACCCTATTCAACTAACGATACGGTGCTTGATGGCAAAATAGTTTTATCTCTCATTACTCGTCTCACCAAAATTGGCTCACAAAAGACTAGTCTTTGTGCGGTATTCCGGTATCGTCTTGGATTCCGTAGTTTCCCTGAGAGTTCACAAGAATAATTATGTGAGAGCTCGTATTTGAAGTTGGCTTAAATTACAAAAGATGATTCGAATTCAAAAACAACGGTACCTTAGACTGAACTAACAGGTTCGTACCCTGCCCGACTCCCACTCGCCCTACCAAGTCCAAAGCCCATGAACAAGCTCTTCTTATGACCCTTTCTTGGCCCATGTGGGCCCAACCCTTCATCCTCATCCTCCCGCTCTCTCCTTCTCTTCGCTTCACGGAAACCCTCAATTGGCACATCATATAGCTTATCATATTCAACTCCCAATTCTCTCCCAGCCGTCCAAAAGTCCTTACAATTACCTACAATCCCCAAATCGAACGGATTGCTCGCCTTCCCAGCGCGCGCCAAGCCGTCCGCCGCCTTTCCCTTCGTGAACCGATCGAATCCAAGGAGGTTCATCAAGAATCCGCTTCCACAGCCAGCACATAGGCCAGAGTGACGATGCACTGATTGCCCATGAGACGTGTCGGATCCAGAGACGAGCGCGGTATCCTCCGTATCCACACCAGGGACGACGGCGTCACTTAGACTGCGATGCTGATGGCGGTGCCCCATTTGGCCTGCAAGGCTTTGGCCCCCACGCCCGCCCATGTATCCATACCGGCCAAGGTTGGAGACCTCAAGAGTCGTCATTTGGCGCATGATTTGCCAGAATTGAGAAGCGAGGAGGACGATGGTCCACGAGAGCTGGAGAGTTACCCAGGTGGCAACTGAGAAGAGGAAGGTATCATACGCCGTTAAAGTGCAGAGTTCGGCGGGGAATACGCAAGATGGAGATATGTGGGGGGAATCAATCTCGAGTTTGATGCTTGAGAAGACTACGTAGCGAGGTGATTACGAGGGACACGAGACAAGGGTAAACTGGGCACGTACATGCGTAAGTGAGGTAGTCAAATAGAATAATACCAATGACAACGGTGGTGACGAATATGACAAATTGACGGTGGTTGTTCATGCCCACTAAAACTCAATGAGCTCGAATTAAAAGGTCACAGGCGGGTCTTACCGCAATTCCACACCCATGGACAATGACTTTTTGAATACTTGGATCAGGAGAAGTTTCCGGAAGAACGTAATTGACATACTGGTCACTTCGGGCTATACACTTGTCACAGACGCGACAATGTTTTGAACGCAGAGGTTTGCGAGCCTAAATGTGGAGGGATTGAGCAGATGGTTGTTGTCGTACTCATGAAACTTGCCATGCACTGTATGCAGAATGTTTGACCATTGAGACGACCTTCTGAAGCAAGCTCCTCAATGATCTATGATAATGTTTAACGATATACCAAGGCTCGAGAGGAAGGTCACTGACCGATCTAAGCTCGCCGTCGCTCGCAGGTTTCGGACAGGTTCCAGGGTCCAAAGTAGTGGAACGGAAGAAGTTGTAGACACACAGGCCTATAGTGATTGCAAAGGAGAAATGGGTAAACGCGTGTGATTGTGTTTCTGATTGAAAGAATGGGTCAACCCTGTTCTACTCAGATACACAGAGAATACTGACGCCATACAAGTCGCGTGAACCAGCAGAACAATACCCATATCATCGAACCAAATATAATGCCCGCGAAATATGGTGTAGTGTTTACGCTCTCAGTATATGTAGAGTTATTGAGAAGAACACGTGTTACGATCTGACGACAATAGGTGAGTACGGTTCGCTGATAAATCGTTCTTGTGACGTACGTGGTGCATGCCGAAGAACTCAGCAAAGGCAAGCAGCAATCCAGTATACCATGGGAGCATCGTTAAAGTCATGAACATAAGATAGAAAAACAATGTGGGGAGGATAAAGATGGCAATTTTCGTGTTGCGCTAGCAGGACATCAACACAAAAATACAGATACGAACTTGTGTATGACTCACGTCGCTGAGTGGTTTACCTCGTTTCACGCCGTACTCATTCATACCACCCTCTTCCAAGGCGCGTTTCCATGCACCGAAGCTTTTGAGTTCGACTGCCATATCACGAGGCGATCGATCCTCTCCATCCTTCGCCGTAAGATCAGCACCTTTTTCAACAAGCTTGCGAATGATCATTCGGTTCCCCCGTACCACCGCCCAGTGCAATGGTGTCAACCCAGCGTCATCTTTCGCATTAGGGTCCGCTCCATGTTTCAGCAACAATTCCACCGAAAGACCGTCACCCTGGTATGCCGCCCACATAAGAGAGGTATGTCCTTGAGAGTCACGCGAGTCAACGTTAATAGGTTGGTGCAATAGATATAGAAGCGGCATTAATGATGATGAATGAGTGACTAAGTGTAGCGAGTTATAACCCTGCGAGTCTGCGATGGTAGGGTCTGCATTATGTGCAATGAGAAGTTGGATGACGTAGAGATACCCGTTGCGCGCCGCCCATTGCATTGGTGTCGCGACGAGGTCACCTCCTAATGCATCGACTTCAGCACCTTGCTCCAAGAGGTATTTGCACGCAGGTAGATGTGCATTAATTGCTGCCCAGTGAAGTGCAGTGATATTTTGATCGTCACGGTCGGTCGCCTTGGCTCGTCCGGATTCTATGAGCTCGCGAAGAAGGTTCGCATCTCCACGCTGAGCAGCAGAAAATATGTTCGCCTAAGATAAAAGAGAAAAATGAGCACGTCATCGCGCGACACGAGTAGACACGCACATCTGACGAGCTTGGCGAATCCTGGGCCTGTTGGAACGTCATATTAGATGCTACAGCCGACTCTGTGTTGATCAACGAGGTCGATGGCTCAGCTTTTGTGCTGACGAGTGCTGAGGGGTCCTCCATGTTATGGGAGGAAGTGGAATTTGAGGCTTGCTGCGGTCAACAACCCAGGCAGCTATGCAGGGTTCTGCTGACAAATCCCTCATCGTGATTTCGTGACGGTTGCCCCCATGATGGTTTGTCGGGAAATATCCCTGACTCTTGAGGCGCGATTATTTTTCTAATCATGCAGTATCGCGTAACTCCAAGCTTTTCGCTACTATGAGCTCGTACGAGTGAATTTTGCGTTGCCTGTATCCGTTTAATTGTCTATCAGATAAGATCGACAGCCATAAATCACATCAGAAGAATTTATTGATTTAACCCTGAAGCCTGACCCCCCGTCAGTGTGCCAAAAACAGTCTACGATCGGTTTTCAGGTCAACCCAGTAACATGGGTTGATTTCAAGGTATGCACAGCGCTGGGTGAAAGTGGCGCTCGTCAGCCCGCTGAAATTCTAGTCGATTGTGATCTCCCAGCCATTGTGGATTCTTCAAAGAATACGTAGCTTGTTCTAGGTTCATGAGTGCAATCGATACCCCGGAATACCAGGCATGGGATTTGATTCTGCATGGCTGATACCTCAGACGGGTATCGATAACTTGAAGCTTCTTATTTGTGAAATCTACGCATCATGCTTGACAGCATCAGTTTGCAAGGCTGATCAAAAGTTGAGGGCAAGGTAGCGTGAAACGGGCATGCCTGCGATGATGATGATCGCCTGACACTAAGAGAGTTTCGTAGGCCGTCCCTATTATATCAACGATCTATACAGGCTTCAGTTCAACCATGCTACCCAGTCGCTTGTACCGCCTCCAATGACTGCTGCAACTTCCTTGGCTACAACTCTGTCAGCTTGCTCACTAGGATGAAGTTCATCCCACCTGAGTCATCGGTTATCAGCTTTATCCCAATTGATCGTACCGATGACATACCAAAGATAACTATCTCTCTCAGCTCGATCTGTCACAATTGAACAAAATATCACGGTACCGTTAGTATCAAATATACAAGGGTTCACACAGCCCGTCACATTCAGAGGAGCTGTACCATTGAGGTATCGAGCTGGATGGGTGTACATATCGGCAAATAGTGCATATGAATCAAAAAGAGCTGCACCACTACTTTAATTCCCGACCGCTTGCCATACTTCATGTACGAAACTTACCAATATGGGAACCAGGAAGAGTGGGAGCCAAATCTTGTAGTAAAAGCTTTGTAAGAATGTTTCCTGACAGGACGAGCTCGGTCATAAACACCGACCAAGCTGTGGTGTTTCTCTCTGGCTGCCAAAAGCGATTCGGATATGAATTGGCCGAGTAAAGAATGGTATCCTGTAAGGGAATCATCTAGAGAAGATCAGCCGCACATCTTTCGGGATGGAATAAAAGGTCCTCACATTTAGTAACACAAAGTTCCTTGCTCCGCTGTTGTAGAGCACTTTGACCCAGTCAATCATACAATTTGCAACGTCAGCAATGGATGCACTATTGCTTCCAGTGACAAGTGAGTTGATTCCGATATCGTTGGTCCCGATCCATAAGGTGTAGATTGTCTCTTCCGGGTGGACCGTAAGCGAACCATTGTTAATTTCTGCATAGTAGGTCGGAAGCTGGCTTTCGAATACGGAAGGAAAAGGACGGTAGGTGATGTTGTTGGAACAAGTCGCTCCGGACTTTGCAAATGGTAACAACGTCACATGTGCGTAACCCGCGGCATATACAGGCCAGGCAACACCGCCGTCTCCGACGTTGACAATATCGGTATAACTATCGCCGAAAGTAACGAGGTTCTTGATTTGACTTGGCTGGACGCCCTGGCCGGCGGCCGTCGAGGTTACCACAAGCAAGACTGATAATGTCGATAATGAGAGCTTCATCCTGTCTCCAGTTAGAATCGCTGCTTGGTTTCGTTATATACTCCACACCGTCGTCACCGCTGTCACGACGGTGGATGCTTCTTGATAGGTTAAGTCAAGAACCTCTTTCTTCTGGTCGAAAGGTTCATCGGTAGGTTCTTTTAGTAGGCCATCTTCATGTATATATATGTACTATGCTAAATACAGTCATTTCCCAGAAAGACGCGAGAAAGACGCGAGAACCTTATACCAACAGAACCTTATACCGTTGTCCTCTAGGTTCAGCCCTGTTTTGGTTTGGCCGCGGTAGATTTCTTGTCCAGCTTGTTAATTTTAGGCTGATAGGGTCCTACCCAGTCGTTACATGGTTACCATCACCACATCAGACTCGATGGCACTTAGCTTTTCTTGAGCATCTTCCAAAGCAATCTACCTGCTTTGACATGCTCACTTGGGAAGTCATTGTCTTTTTGGACTCTTTGGTACAATGGCACAACACCATGCAGAAGTTCTAAATTTACACAGAAGCTACCTGAACATTGACAGACAATGTCCTGCTCTTGTGCAGAAGATGCTAATAAGTGGGGTAGTCAACACTTGGATTAAACTTTCTATCTGCTTAGTATTTAACTTGTGATTTTAGGGTGTATGTTATACAATATTGAGATATACACTGAAGGCATAGGAACTAGCAAAGGTGGACTGTTCTGGTTAGCCTAGCCAACCCAAACTAACAGATCCTAGCAATGTACATACACCATGCACAGATGATGGACTAACACTAGCAAATATATTGGAGTCAAAAGAGCAGTTTACTGCTCCTTCAGACCATGAAGATGTACTCTTGTGTGCATGTATCCAGAAGGGGTATGTCCAAGACAATATCTTTGTAGAGGTATTGAATAACCCAGAGGCACATCTGCACTTTAACCTTAAAATAAGCTCAACTATAACAGAAACTAAGATCCTATGTGTGCTACAAGAAAGGTCATTAATCATAACTATATTGGACCAGGCTCACCAGATCATGAGTCATTTTAGGACCTAGAAGATGCTAAACTATGTTTGTTGGTGATATAAGTGGCTACAAATAACTAAAAAAAGTGAGCCAATTTTTCTCAACCTGTAAAATATGCTAACATTTGAAAGTATCAAACTTGAAGCCACCTGGGAAACTGCATTCACTTCTAATTTCTGTCAAATCTTGGAAGTCTATTGGCATGGACTTTATTGGACCATTTCCTGAATTGCATGAGTACAACTACCTCTGGGTAGTGATCTGTATTGAAGAGAGGATTGTGGAGCACGTGAGGAAGGAACTAGGGAGAGGTGACATCACAAGGGGAGATATGCAGAGGCGGAAGTCGGGACATACCTCAGTCGTGAACACACCAGCTGAGGTATGTTGTTTAGTAACACTCACGAATACGAAGCAACTAATGCATATACTAGTCATTGTATCTAACAGGTACATACACTAATATAGAGTCGTGAACACACCGGCTGAGTTATTGTATCTAACAGGTTATAGGGCCCCGTGCCACTCAGCAATCAGTGTACACTCACAGAAAATTTTTCCTGGACTCATTAAAATACAAAACTGAACCACCGAACTGCAGAAACAACTTTAACATGTCATTCCAGAACCCCACGTTGTTCCTGCTCCCCACAGACAAGAAACTCGATGGCTCAAACTGGACATCATTCAAAATAAGTATCACCGAAGCAGCACGCGGATGCGGCCTACTTGGATACCTGACGGGGGATATCAGGAACCCAGCAATTAGCATGCAGGACAAAGAGAAAACGATTAACCAGATACCGATTACATGGTGGGGGGCAGTGAACCCTACACCCGATGAATAGCTCCAGTGCGACGCATATGCGAGAAGTATGATCACCCTCAACATAGTAAACCCCATCGGGGCAGGAGTCAGGATGGATGGATCTGTGGCGGATGCATGGTCTTCACTTACATCGATACATGATGCACAATCTGACCTAGCTCTACTCCATGTGGAGGAAGAACTAAACGCCATAAAATACGTTGATGGAACTAGCATTGAGAGTCACTTCAAAGCACTACGTACGGCGTGGGCAAAGGCCAACAGCCAGGGAGCTGGAATAGATGACAGACGATTTCATGCATATATTATCAAGTCAATGCCATTGTCGTGGGCACCTGTTACTGGCGCCTTGTTGCATGAGGGAACATCAGCAAAAGTCATGGTATGACTCACCACACATGCCCTACTCCTGCACGGGTCGACAGCAACTGCACCCGCAAAGTCCAACCTAGCATTAGCTACCCAGACAGGACACCAGAACAAGGCCAATGTAACATGCTCAAACCCAAACTGTGGACGTGTGGGGCACACTATTGACAAGTGCTTCAGGAAGGGTGGAGGCATGGAGGGCCAGTACCCAGACTGGTGGAAGAGGAACAGGGGTGGCATGTCAACAAGCAGTACCCCCAACACAACTGGCAGCATTCCGACAGCGAATTCAACAGTAACGTCAGCAGACAACGCAGGCAACCACTGATGTCTAGCATTCTTGACCCTAATGGGGCCATGCAAAGCTGGTAGAGTTACCTTCGCAGACTCAGCTGCAAGTCGACACTTCTTCGCCGACTGCAGGGATTTTGTGATGTATGGTGACCCTGGTGAGGGGGACTGGACAGGCATGACTGCAAAAGGAACATTCAAGATATGCGGACATGGCAGGGTCAGGAAGTGGGTAGAATATGAGGGGGAGATGATCGAGGTCGTTTTTGAGGACATGCTCCATGCCCCTGACTTAGACCACAATCTCATCTCGATTGGCTCCCTTGTCCAGAAGGGCATGAAACTGGGTATTGACGAATTGGGCGCAACCCTATGAGCTCCAGATGGCAGACCATTCATGAAGTGCCCAATGTCAGGCACCATGTTCATTGTCAACTTCATTGCACCCCCTGTGCCACCCACGGCCATGACCACCCAATCCCTGAATCACCCTACGGACCTCGAGACATGACGCAGGAGGCTGGCACATGTGGGAGAAAGCACGATCCATGAAATGATTCAATGCGACATAGTTGAAGGCCTATCCGTGACAAAGAAGTCAGTCAATGGGAAGTGTGAGGACTGCGTGATGGGCAAACAGACCAGGCGCCCTTTTGATGCCAAAGTACCCACAGAGACGACCCCATTTGAGCGTGTTGCATTTGACTTGTGGGGACCTGCGCATGTTCAGACCACAGGCGGGAAGACCTTGATGATGCTGGCGACTGACCAAGCCGGCACTGGGTGTGAGGCATGGTATCTCACACACAAGTCAAAGGAGGCGACCGTTGCATGTCTGGAGTCCATGGATGTCCGTGTGGAGACCCAACATGGGTTGAGGGTGAAATGCGTCCGAACAGATGGTGGCCAAGAATTTGAGAATGACATGTGGAATGGCTACTGTGCCCGACATGGCATCAGGCATGAGACAACTGCCCCCCACTCATCCGCAGCAAATGGGGTGGCCAAATGCAGGAATCACACTGTCTTAGACCTTGCAAGAAGTATGTTGAGTGATGCTCGGCTTCCAGCACACTATTGGGCTGAGGCCACATCGGCGGCCATTCATGTTCTGGACCTGGTACCTACAGCACGCCATCCTGGGCAGACTTCGCATGAGATAAGAACAGGGCGCAAGCCAGATGTATCATACCTGCGACCTTTTGGATGCACTGCATATGCAAAGGTGCCACGAGAGGATGGCACCAGCAAACTCGATCCGCGATCAGTAAAGGGAGTGCTGGTGGGCTATTTTGGAGCGGGAGATTACAAGATCCTGGAACGTGCAACAGGCCAAATGTTTCGGTCACGAGATGTTGTTTTTGAAGAGGGCACAGCACATCGCACTCTCCCAGACTTCCAAGATGGTCCAGCTGCAGACCTCTTTGAGGTTTTTGGCATCGCAGATGACTCGGTGGATGCTACAAACGTTGACACTAACATGAGGACACCAGTGCAGACACTGGTAAGCGAGACCACTACCCCACCTGATCATGCAAACATGGCAAGCACGGTCAAACCCCATTGTTCGGCTCGGTTAGCAGCAAAGGCAACCACTCCACATGCTACACAAACCACCCAGCCACCCCAAGAGGACCCATCCAATCTGTCTGACCTCACAGATCTCAGTGACAACGATACACCAGGCATGCCCGGTGTGCTCGCCACAATGACCCAAGAGACTGACAAAAATACCTGGGTCCCTCGGTCGTACTTGGAAGCAATGACATGCCCAGATCTGTGGCATGCACCGATGGACCAAGAGATGGCAAGAATGAGGGAACAGAAGGTCTGGAGACTAGTTCCCCACCCTGAGGGTGCCCGGACAATGAAGAATTGCTGGACATTTGCCCTGAAGTATGATGCCAATGGGAAGGTCGTTGGATGGAAGGCTCGACTTGTGGCAAAAGGCTTCTCACAAATCCCCAGAGTTGACTATTTTGCCACGTACGTGTCAGTGGTGAGGTACGAGTCATTGCGAATGAACCTAGTGGTTGGAACAGTACTGGATTTTGAACTCTGGCAGATCAACTACACCAGTGCCTATCTAAATGCACCAGCGCAAGTCCCCACACTGATAGAGCAGCCTGAGGAGTACAAAGTCAAGCCGAGCGATGTGTATGAGGTAGACATTATGGCTGGCAAACAGGTCCGGGGGAGTACAGAGGGCAGCGGTGGAGGAAACGGAAGGAACGATGAGGAAAGGAGCCTGGTATCACTAGTGGACAAAGCTTTATATGGAACAATGGATGCGGCAAGAAATTGGTGGCGCACCCTGGATGATGATATGAAAAGGCTAGGATACAAGAGATTGGAGGCAGACCAATATGTGAGGGTGAGGATCAGAAATGGGGAAAAGACTATCACAAGCACGTATACCGACGATACATCTGGAATGTCATCGTCTGAGGAGGAAGGGATAAGAGCACGGAAGGAACTGGGGCAACAGTTCGAAATTAAGGACCTGGGGGAGTTGAAGTTTGTGCTGGAGATCAGAATTAGTAGGGACCGACCCCAGAAGCAAATCACGCTAGACCAAGAGGAGCACTTGAAGCGGACGTTAGAAAAGTATGGAATGGTGGACTGCAAACCAAAACACATGCCATTGCCCCATGGTATCACTCTATCGTGAGCACAAGCGCCAACCACAGCAGAAGAGCGGGAATATATGCATGACAAGCCCTACAGGGAGATGCTTGGATCGTTGATGTATGCCCAGGTTGGGACCAGACCAGATATCGCCCATGCAATCATGTCACTCAGTAGATTCATGGCGAATCCTGGAAAGGCACACTGGCATGCACTGCTCCATGTCATGCGATACATCAAAGCAACATTGCATTATAAACTGCGATACGGCGGACCTGAGTATACCAACTACGAATCATTAGGCTACTACAATGCTGATTTCACCTCAGACATCGATACTCGGAAATCCATATCCGGCGGTGTGTACATTCAAGCGGGCAGACCAACATGCTGGAGCTCCAAATACCAGGAAACCATCTCGACATCAACAACCGAGGCCGAGTACATTGTGTTGGGAAGAGCTGGTGAGCAGATACGGTGGATGTATGCCGCGATGAGAGAGATTGGGATGGAGGTGCCGAACCCAGCCACACTCATCGGGGACAATACAGGCTTGATAGCTATTGCCGAGAATAAATGAAATCACAACAGAGTGAAACACATTGATGTGCGACACCACTTCATTCGGAACGAGGTGGAGGAAGGAAGGATCAATATAAGTTACATGCCTAGCAGCGAAAACCTTGCGGACTTGTTCACAAAACCACTCTCACGAGCACAGCACCATAGGCTGTGCATGAAACTTCGGCTGGTAGATAACTGACGAGCACCACAAGCCAGGGGGAGTATTGAAGAGAGGATCGTGGAGCACATGAGGAAGGAACTAGGGAGAGATGACATCACAAGGGGAGATATGCGGAGTCAGTCATGAACACACCGGCTGAGGTATGTTGTTTAGTAACACTCACAAATACAAAGCAACTAATGCATATACTAGTCATTGTATCTAACAGGTACATACACTAATATAGAGTCGTGAACACACTGGCTGAGTCATTGTATCTAACAATCTGCCATATGACTAGCATGGTCCATTTATTACTAGTAAAGACATCACTGCTAGTGCAGTGGTCTCCAATGGAATGGTGACTCATTCTGGGTCATGGCTGTAAGTGGCCCAGTATATGCAGTAATATTTGGTCAGAAATTACCAATGTAGTTAACCAGTCCAACAAAATGATAAATATCATTTTAAGTATGTAGCATTTGCCACTCTTAAATTCTATTAAGTTTATCTGAATTAGAATGAATTTTCTGCACATCTATGACTTGCTCTAAACAATCTACACTTTTTGCATAAAGTTCACATTTCTTTCATTCAAGGTATAGACTAGCTTTTCTTAGTTGTTCAAAAACAACTTACTCATGCTTCTCAATTGAGTCAGAAAAAATGAATATATTGTCTAGATAAACATGTATAAACTTTCTGATTATGTCTCAGAAAATGGAGGTCATTAGCCTTTGAAATGTTGCTAGTGCATTACAATTGCCAATCTGTATAATATTGCTTACAAAGGTCTCTATAAGGGATAAGAACAACATCTTATATACATCCCTCCTCACATGTACAAAGTTGTTCATATGCATCAGTTGAATCAATTTTTGACCTATACTTGGCCTTTGCAACATTTTTGCAAATAACTTTCTGATCTAGCAATGGTGTTACATCCTTGACAGTGTTATCCATTGTGCTGTCACACATCTAGAGAAGTCCTCAGTGTTCCATCCTTTTTGGAAATACACAATAATGGTGCAGCTTGCACTGCTGGTTGTGGTTCCTACCACTTTGCATTGATATACCAATTTGTTTTTTTCAACCAAGAGGAAAAGATAAGGCCTAACAGATCAAACCTGACTCCAAATTAATAGCTGGAAACAAGCAACTTACAGTGCAGGTGTTCCTAAGTCTGTGAATGAGGAAGTATTTGCCAGCCCCATAGTACAGCTGGCCTTCAACCAAGTTCTCAATGACTTGGACAAGGCCCTTGCACAATGTGATATATTGCACAACAATTTATTTGCACATATCTCTGGACAAGAGAAGCATGGAGCCTCTCCTCCTCAAGCAATGGCAGCAAAGAAGGCTCAACATAAAGAGCCTGAACTACCTATGCATCCAGCACCTTCACTTAGAGAAGCACTGCTTCCCTACACCAGTACTATACCACAGGATGAGGACCAGATGGATATCATTCCTGACTTTTAGCTGATGTCTAACATGTCAGCTGCTAGTGTGTCAGAGCCTCTCAGACTTCATCTGTACCAGACTCAGAATCATCCAGTGTACTTGTAGCATTCCTTTAAAAGGTCTTTGAAGGTTATGGAGGAGGGAGTCATCCTGTTGTGTGAATCATACATGCACCACTTTCTTCAGCCCCTTCTTCAACATCTACAGCCTATTCAACAGTCAAATCACTTCACTGTGAACAAGCTTCTAATTTGTCCTAACTCTGCTAGGCTAGCAGATAATGATCAAAGCAACTATGGCTCTGATAAATATCCAGAATTTGGAGTCAGACAATGACAATAATACTGTCCAACAGAAGATTGAATAAGCAGCAAATGCATAAAAAGCTGCACATATCACAAGAAGCTGCTACACAGTGGAAGCATCATGTTGATAGCTTCTTAGGTTGCCTCTCTGATGGATGGAAATTCATCATGCTTCATGACTGGTAGGAGTGTTTGAACACTTTCTGGGAAATACTGTACTCTGATTTCTACTACTTGCCAATGTGCAACAGTATACATGTCAGCAATGATACATTGAAGGCCCAGGCTACTGAATTACATAGGGAAGTACACACTCCCTGCTTCCAACTTCTATACCACTGGGTCCCAGACCACATCTGCATGCTCCTTTAGCTGATAAATCAATAGAAAAGTAGATTGATCACTGAGAACATTATACAGCATTTGTTTTATTATGCAAGTTTACACAAATAATATGTTGTATGGTAGACCATTGGCATGATGCTACAATGCATTGTGTGCTCAAAATTGACATTAATGCTCTTGAGAATTGGTCCCAACATTGATAATGGGCATTCAATAAAGTCCCTCCTACTGTGAATCTTGCCTTGATGGAGAGGATCACTGATTCTATTCATGGGGCAGGTCTTTAACAAGTACCTGCCAACAATCATTTTGATGTTGACTGCTGAGCTCAATATATTTTGCACCATGGTTCTCTGGGATCCCAGAACTTCTATTCTGGAATTGCTATGAATATGTTGATGTGAGTCAATTGACACTCTATTTTTAGGTATCTTTTGGGGCAAGCTCTTTGCCCCACCAACTCCCTAGCATGTGCAGCCTACATACATTTATATGCAATGATGATAGCTCAACCACAGCTATATCGGGAGGCAGTGGAGGTGTACACTTAATGCTGCCTCACTTCTTCCAATCCCATTGCAATGTTTAAGTTTACATTGCATCAAATGACTCTACCCCTCAATAAGACCCATAATCTCAGTCAAGGAGATGTCTTACAACACCTCCTTGCCAACTGTATTCCACTGGCATGAGTTAACAATGCCTACTCATTTGGATACCACTACCTTACCAACTATTAGTCAGGGAGCATCATGCACAGCAGCTTGCTCTGGCAAGTCAACAACTCATGTATTACTTGTGTGCACTGCTATGACACACCCCATAGTCAGTGGTATGAGCCCACTTGTAATAACTAAGAATACCTTTACATTATTATTGGGATTTTAGAGGAAAACCATTGTTTTTCTCTTAATAGTGTCCAATAGCTGCTGTATGGTAACTACATTCATTATACAACCCCAGAGCAACAAGGACCTTCTCCTCCAGAGATGAACCCCTATATAGCTAAGAAGTCAGCTAGCTACTGTAACTTTGAGCAGCCACTGCTGGCTGACATGACTACCCTGACAGCTACTACAAGCAATATGGCTGCTGTCCTTGCATTTGCACTCTTTACAGATGCCAACATTCCTATGAAGCCCACTGCTGGTGCTCCATGTCCAAGATTATGAAACCTCCACCAAGGGCCTCTCCACCATATCTGCTGTATAGCTAGCAGCCACTAAAGATCTTGCCACATCTGAGCCAGTAACCAGTGTTACTGTGCCTTCAAAGCCTATTACTCCACCAGACTTACTAGAAGCTATAGCAGCCAGCACCACTCCTGCTCCTCCCTCTTGGGCTGACAACATGTAACCTTCTGCAGCAGAGACTTCTCCTTCACTGCTCACAATATAAATTGTCATGATTTATGGGGAAGAACCCTCCCTTCATGTCATCTTTGCAGTTGCATTTGTTGCAAATTTTCCTAGTAAGTTCTTTGCCAACTCTTGTGTTGCCACTTTGTTTCTGCTGCCTTAATAGCAATGTACCACTGCATCACTTCTATTTCCAAGACTGTAGACAGTCTCAAAGAGGAGTATGTAACAGACTGAAACCATTACTGTATTATTCACTCTACAATACATGCTTATTAATATTTATAGTTCTATTATATTCCAGTAATTTACTCAAATTGTTACACTCTTCTAAAACATGGCCTTTGCCTAGATATTTAGCATATAGCCTTTATCTAGATATTTGTATTTATTTGTAAGGCAACTTTTGCCTTACATTCACTATTTCATAGCAGAATCTAATAATTGTCTGACTTATGTAGACATGTAAGCTGAGAGACCCATAACCAACAGGTTACATTTGAGTGTAAAAGCATGTCAATATGCTTTAGTCAAAGTTCAAGGTTAGATCCAAGCCTCTATTGACTAGAGCTAAAATGATAATAGTTTACATAATAAGGCAAGTGGTAACACAGGACTATGGTGTAATAGTAACAGGCTTAAGCCCTGCTAGTTCCAGTTTTCCTGAGGTTGTTGGTTTGATCCTCTAGAAGTGTTACAAAAAATGAGGCACTCAAGGTATCTGCAAGATGCTTAGCACTTGTATTTGGAAATCAGACAGAAAATCTGGCAAAAGGAGCAGAGCACACAGTGTTACAACTGCTAAGAAATGCATATCTATGCAGGATTTGTCTATCAATTCACATAATAAGGTTCATGCTCTGATCAGGTCATTCTAAGCATTGCATAAGCTTGTTTTTTTTTGGTAAATCAAGAGCAATGACAATAAATTAATGTAAGAAGTCAGGCTGACATGTTGACTAGGAAATGGAAATTCAGCTTGATGGCCATGAAGGCTTTGTAATCAAATTATATAACAAAAATTAGTATCAGAGGGTCAAACAAGAAACATTGAATTAGGCTGACAATGAAAATATGTGATTAGTGAAATGAGTTAGAGAAATACAACCTTCTGAACATGGAAATCAAATAGGATTGTGATTGAGAAGTACTGAGTCAAGCTGACACTATGTGATCAAAGCAATAAGCAAGTGCTGAGCAGCCTGGTGTAAGAGGTCAGGAGTGGCCAGGTTGTGTCCTGAAAAACACAATGTTAAAGTTGCTGGATAGTAACCTACATATCAATATGATGAATTGATTGACATAAAGGGGAAAAAATGGTCAGGCCAAACAGAATGAGATCATTGAGACTTGTCATCATATAAATATTTTGTTGTAGCATAGACATCATATAAGTGGAGTGTGGAAACAAATGTATATATTGATGGTCAAATGAAGCCTGAAGTTAATAGTCTGAAGTTAACAGTTGAAAGATGACATTTATTTCAGTATAAGTTTATCTAATTGTGTTATAAATCATACCTGAAGTTAACAGTCACAAGATGACTTTAACCTCAGGTCTACATAAGTCTTTTATACCCCTATTTTATCAGTGAAACATAGCTGATACATGTAGTTTCATACTGCTAAAATTGTGAATAATATGAATACATACAATTTAATGTAATGTTTCATGCTTAGAGTCATACAACATTATTTTCAAAATTTGATAAAGGATTGACAATGGAGAGCCTTTATAATCAGCAATCATTCTCTTTGTCAAGACATACTCCAATTTGATGTTACAACAAGCAATATGACCTTGTATGAAATGATATCTTATGTCAATGTGCTTAGCACCTGAATGCAATACTGGATTGTTTGAAAAAGCAATGCTCACCCTAATACTGTCCAAGTGGATAAAAGTGGCTGTGGTTTGTTTAGAACCAAGTTTGGATAGTAAAGTTCCAATCCATATAGCTTCCTTTGTTACATTAGAAGATGAAATGTATTCTGCTTCCATACTAGATGTGGCAACTACATGTTGCTTTTTCTTTTTAGATGTTCAGCATATGGTGCTTCCATTGATATCAAATTTCCATCCACTGATAATCTGTCTTGCTTCCCCAACTGACATTACTCCACCCTACCAGTTTGATATTTTTATTGCAGTATCCTCCAAGCCTTCAACCCCAGACTTCTAGGTCCTCAAAGATAGTGCATGATTCTTTTGCATGCAGCAAGGTGAGATATGCTGGAATTACCAGCAAACTGAGCAACTAAGTTCACAGCAAACTATATGTCTAGTCAAGTTTAAGGTGGCATAGAGTAAAGAGCCAACAAGTGATAAATAGTCAATTCTATTAGCATATAGACTATAGGTGGTTGATTCTTCAAGAGTATGAGGAGATTGTAACAAAGATAGATTGTGATTTGTCATCATAGGAGTCGATACAGGTGTATAGTTAGACATTCCAAAACATTTGAGAATTGATTCAATATAAGAAGATTGACAGAGAAGAATGATTTGGTTGGCACAATCTCACAAAACTTGAATTCTGAGGATGTATTGAACTTCTACTGTATGGCAAGTATCATCTGGCTTGGGATCCCATGTGCACTTGTTTTTCATGGATCTGAAATTAAGTTAGTTTACTCCCGCTTGAATTGTTATTCCCTTTGCTGATAAATCCCAGGATCTTTGATGTAGCAGAGTCTTCATGAGTTATGTGTTCATATAGAGACATTAATTCTGCTGTGACTTTGTTGAAAGTGAGTGCAATTCCATGACAGAGCAAATCTGATTTAATGACCTCCCATGTGGGAGTATTAGGAAGCATCAAAAGGATTGTGTTTATTATGGTGAAGTCATCTGGTTTATGATCAGCCTCAATAAATTGACAACAAATATTCAGGTAAGAGCCAATGTGATCAGATATCAAGGAATTTCCATCCCATTGCTTGGTATAGAGCTGTTGATAGTAGAAATGAATGTTCGTACCACTTTGCAGCTCTATATAATCTTTTTTTAACTGGTCCCACATTTGTTGGGATGTCTTGCATGACACAATCAACTTGCATTGAGTGTACTCAATGGTGCTATGGATTAATCCTATAGCAGAATTGTCTTTGTTTAACCAATGCTCAATTTTTTTGTTCTCAAGTTCCCGAGCTTTGTGTTCTTTGAATCGAAGTATTCCAAGGAGTTTCTGACCATCTTTCTTTACAAATACTGATGAAGATCCCTTGATTTGACTAGATTCAGCAAGCAATTCAGGGAATTTGGAAGAGGTGGACATAATCTGCAACAAGATGGGATTTGGCTAGTAATGCAGTCATTCCATCAAATTTTGCAAACTGTAGAGTGATTAAAGTATCATTGACATCAGGGCTGGGGCCCATAACCTGTCGCAGCATAGACATCACGCGAGTGGAACATGGAAACGGATGTATATATTGATGGTCAAACGAAGCCTGAAGTTAACAGTCTGAAGTTCACAGTCGAAAGATTACATTTATTTCATTATCAGTTTATCTACGTGAGTAATAAATCATACCTGAAGTTAACAGTCAGAAGATGACTTTAACCTCAGGTCTATGTAAGTCTTTCATACCCCTATTTTATCAGTGAAACATAGCTGATTAATGTAGTTTCATAGTGACGAAATCGTGAATAAAATATGATAATATGAATACATACAGATCGACGTAGTGTTTCATGCTTGGAGTCATACGACGTCATTTCCTTTCGACATATTTATATATGGATCTGCCAACCTATGAATATCTAGCTAGGTCTGCTACTGGAATATGAAGATGGCTCAGATCACAGATTATGTCCACTAACATATCCATTCCTGATACTGTCTTATATCGAGGGGAATTCCTAGATAACCAACTGACCAGCATTATGACATATTTCACATGTGACCCCACTGAGAATCAGTCACGCGAGGCACATGACTATGGGCAAAGTCGATTTTTGAGGGACCATGAATCGTGGGGATAACATCGCGTCTTTGAATTTCTATTTGGCAGGAACGAGACCCGACCATCGCCCTGATAATCCTACTTTATGCCTGACAGTGTATCTACGGAACATATGGAAGACTTCGCTGGAACGAGATCATACACTGTTTGTTTTCCACAATTGATATTTAGCCCAGCTCCCGTGTTAATTTGCCGCTCCACCACTCAATAAGGCCTTGACTGGTTTTTTCTCACAGGATAGTACGACAGCTTCCGAAATCCAGGCTGTAAGTACGTTCTTGCGTATTGCATTATCTTCAAAAATGAGACATCCTAGATACCTCCACGATTTGGGCTTCTAGACGACTCGACAGATCGATGGAACAGATTCTTTACTGACATCGATAAGCTCAACAAGTCTGTTAATGACAATACCTCCTTCAAGGTTTTTTTCTTTGGACGGCATGGGGAGGGAAATCGTAAAACGCGTCACTTTCGTTTTTTCCTCATTTGTTGACTCTTCTATACCTTCGGAACAATCAAGACAACGTAGCGGAGTCTAAATATGGAACTCAAGCATGGGATAAGTAAGTCCAAAATCGCACCGTCAATGGGCAAGACATTCTTCAATCCAATCACCCGCAGTTACTGGTCAAAACTCAATGGAGACGGAGAACTTGTATGGGGTCGTATGTCGATTTCTGTTTGTCATGGGAACCAAACCAACAGGGCTGAAAGCTGATCCTGAACTTACTGCGATCGGCGAAAGTCAAGCCTTAGACGCACATAACGCTTGGACAGTCGAAATTGCCCATGGCATTTCGCTCCCTGACAAGTTCTACTGCAGTCCCATGACACGCGCATTGAAGACTTGCGAGATCACTTTCGATAAATTATGGACTGAAAAATCCGAAAGACCGATTGTTCTCGAGGTAGTTTGGTTTGCCCAGTGTATCTTGCTCCTTGATTCACCTACCGTAGAACTGCCGCGAAGAGAATGGAGTCCATACATGTGACAAGCGGCGCACGGCGTCTTATATTGGCCGAACATTCCCTCGATTCCGACTTGAACCTGACTTTACTGAAGAGGATCTGATGTGGGATGCCGACTGCCGCGAAACCAAAGCGCGTATTGCTAGTCGAGCAAAAGTCGTGCTTGACCACATATTTGAGAACAAGCAAGAGACCTGTAAGATGAAATTGACGTCCATGGTCATTCTGTGAATCACTTAACATACTTCTTCAGTCATTTCCATCACAGCCCATGGGGGAATAATTAACGGATTTTTGGCATCAATCGGACGGCCAGCCTATGTCCTGCCCACTGGAGGTGAATTTTATGTGTCATCCATTCGGTCCCGACTTGAAAGACAATGTGTTTTAGGAATCTTGCCAGTTGTCATAAAATCGGTATATAGGAGGACAGCATAGTAAAGAATCAATTTGTCATCAAGTGGGAAAACGCAGCATTTGGAAACTCCGAATATAAAATTGTTTACAAGATGGTGGATATCAACTTCTATTGTTGCCATTGTTCCTATCTTGTGGTGCGTATGTACCCAGGGATTTGATAGAAGTTGTTTGATACAATTGACAAATGATCCTGGGATCAATAGGTTGCACTGAGCATTGTTAGAGAAAGTGTTCTGCAAAAGATAGAAGACTTTCCTGAGAGCAGATCATTAATTAGCGTTGGACTAACGCAATCATTAGAATGAGTGCACAGCACCAATAAGTTATAGGCTCAATAAAACAAATGACTGTAGTTCAGTGAACTTGCGCCCTAAAGTAAAGAACGCATGATGCCTCTCACTTTATCCAAAGATACCTCATTCTTGCTCACGCCTTCTTGTGCCTCCAGTACAAGGCCAACTAACTCCCAGAGGATATCAGGTAGTTTCTCTATTCCTTTGAACTGGCCTTTGTAGTGTCTTGGACTCCTTGGTGAACCCTTACATGCTCACTGCTGGTAATGGAATCTGTTTCCAAGAGAAAAAGGGTCAAAGAAATATGTTTTGCCATTTCTCTTGCCACTTTTCATCATGGAAAAAGACATCTTCCATTGTCTAAAGTCTCTTTCTACAAGAAATAGATCTATTTGAAATGGCATAACACATTTCTTTGACCCTTTCTCTCTTGGAAACAGGTCCCAGCACCAGCAGTGGCTGATCTGACAGGGGTTACTCCCTGGTTGATCAAACACATTACACTAACTGAACCAATTGTGGCTCAAAGTATGTCCCAATGATAAGTTGGTATCCTGCTCAATCATTTTAATCTCTTTCTTTAGCTGGATAAGTAGCCTGAGACAGTCAATAGCAAGCTACTGGTGTTGAGATTTCTTCTGCCTTCTTCCTTTGTGAAACCACGACGTTTCATAGCACAACGCATGGTGATTGCCGAGACATCGATTCCACAAGTGTTTTTGAGCAAGCATTACAGTCCAGATAACAGCAAGTCGGGTTGTCTCTCAATGCAACCCTCAAGAGCGATAGTTCGAATCAGATGCAAGCTCTTGCTGACTCTTCGGTTTGCACTTACACTTGTTTCAAAGCCATTAAGTATCCGCGTCCGTCTGTTCGCTGCGTAACAACATTACATGTACAGTGATAAGTGTCCGGATCTGTTTTATGGTCCCAGTTATTTCAGTAATCATCCTGCAAGGATACTTGTTGAGGGTCACAAGGCGCAAAACCAGCCTTTTCAGTTCTATTGACAAATGCCGTCTCATATGAATGGAGTAACAAATACAAAACGGCTTCGGCAAGACCCGGCAGGGAGCGGGTATCAGCTGGATTCTGACTACATCTCTTAAAACCAATGCATTGCAATGTGACTTGTCTTGAGTTCAATACATCTCACCCAAGTCACCCAAGTGATTAACTCGTCCTATCCCTGGGAAAGCGTTGTCAATGGGAGCCCACCGTTGGCCACATGGCTCAAATCTTGTAACAAAGGACATTTTCTTTATACCATGTCATGGCAGCCTCGAGGTTCCGAACTAACGGACACGTCGTCATAGACGTAAGTCCGCTCGTTATTTTCTAATTCCCGCGAAGGTGTATATGGTATCAGATGTCAGGGAAAGCATCCGCTTAACATGAATCATTTATGATTTATGTACAACAGGCGAGACAGACGGCCCTCAGCAGCAATCACGTGTTTTTGTAGATTATAATTCGCTTGGTGTTATGCATTCATCAACCCTGGTGCAGGTCGATTCCACCCCGTCCTCGCTCCAGCAGGCTATACGAGGTGAGATCTGTTCGAATACTACGTAGTACATCTTGCGCCTCGATCCAGTACATTTCTCCGCATCGGAACAGACTTGGCCTTTATTCCTATCTTGTATGCCGGTTCCGCCTCCCAATGCTGTCTCTGTGCAAATCGGCATCAAATTTTCCAAGTTGACCCTTCGTCCTTCATTTCAGTTTTTAGACGCGTTCAATTAGCCACCGAGTGACAGCCTGAATTGTTATTCTGTTGCGATTTGATGAAACCTGAACCGATGCCTTTTGATTGCTTGAAGACGGGGCTGTCACACTAGCTTGGGGCGAGGCACGTGAGGAACCTCTAAACAAACTTTTTCGCACTGATGTAGGATTGTTCCCGCGAGCCCTTGATCGAGGCGCTTTCTGTGTATACCTTTCGCCTTTGAACATCAAGCATGGGCATGCGATCAGGACGATGGGTGTGGTATCTAACCTTCTCTGTTCTCAATTACAGTGCCACTCGCCTTTGTGTGTCCTCAGATCCATTCAGGCACTAATATTTGTCGCCCTAAACACCAGCGCGGATTCGAACCACAGCTGGCCGCTTGCTATTAGATGAGATGTAATCCGAATCGGAAACCGTCGAGACTTGTCCGGGGTGAAGGCAACGAAGTTGATCGAGTCTCTGGTCTGTCCTCTACGCCAAAATCATTTGCCGAGCCATCTCACACCTCGGACTCCGTGACAATTCAAGGCCGGGCAACGCCTAAAGTCTATGTTTTGGGCCACCATATACCTACTTATGAACCGGTTCTTCGTACACTTAGATACGGTTGATTTGCCACGAAATTCTGGGGTCCACACGTTATGAACAACACACCCCCACAATGTCTGCAACGAGGTGCGTTGCCGAAGCATCAGCCGTTAACAATGAAAGGTCCCTGAATTCTCTGCGTCGATTGGGACTTAGGACGGTTGTGGCGGTTTGTCAATATGTCCACACAAGTTTCATAACAAGGTTGATAATTGGAATCCCGTTCGAATGCGTATATAAGTAGTGGTGCACAGATACGAGCTGAAAAGATTATCCCCGAGAACTTCCGTTTGGATCAAGCTCTTTCTAATATTTCTAATGTCATCCTCTACTCAGGCCAGGTCTACTCAGGTCAGGGCTGACTTCTATAGTATATTCATAGCCTTGTTCTCAGTCGCCACAGGAACATACCAACTCCTACAATGGTCAAAGTTACTCTAATGATCGTACTCCTCGAAGGACGCCGATGGCATGTCAGTTCTGTAGAGGCAAGTTGACGGAATCATTATTCTGTACACTCATAAAAACATACCGTCAAGGACGTAAACTCAAATGCGATGGTATTCGTCCCTTATGCTCCAACTGTGATAAGCGGGGTCATCCCTGCGTCTATGCCCCAGTGTATGTCTTTGTTCGTCATTGGCGCGTCGCACCCTGATTTTAGCCGTGCCAGAGGCAGCACATAGATTCTTGTTGCATTCCCTATAGACCGATCACTACACCACCTGGAGCGTTAACTTACGATGCAATTTTTTTTTTAATTCTTTACCTATTCGTAGAGTCAAGTTTCATGCATATTGATTATTCCTCAGACACCTACCCTCATGTTACGGTCGCTACAGATTTTGGTCGGTATCATTGTGATTCAACTTCTTCTCTGGTTCACATTTAACCTGAATGCTGTTCAATTTGTCATTATGATTGAATGCATGGATGGGGAGAACGTTACATTACCACTTCAACAAAATTCTGATAAACATGCCCGACAGCGTATTGGACTGTCCATTTTTGATCGCACGAGCAGTTGATCTCAACATCAAGAGAATTCCGGACAAACGAATACTGGGCGTGTCGATCTTCAGAAAGCAAAAGCTGGGCCATTGTCTCCATGCGATTGCGAGTAAGGAAGGTAATTTTCCTCACAAGGGTACTTTGAGAAGCTCAGGACATAAGGAGACATACAACCACGTTTTTGCCACATTACTATGGCAATATGAGACTCGGAGCTGAAGAGATAGCTTTGCGCTGCATCCCCGCCTGAAGGGCTAAGGACTGGAAGATTGGCTAACTCTCGAGAAGCCAGCTTTTCGTCGACAAGTCCATATTCTAGCACAAAAGCCTTGGAATGGCAGTTTACAGACTCTAAAGGTGATGCCGTACGGTTTTTACAAGATGCCTGTGTCGTTCCTGACTCGGATTGCCGTCAATCTCCACCAAGCAAAGTTAGCATTGTAGGGTTCTTACATGTCATGTAGACATCGTCGAGAGCCTTCGAAAGCAAGGCTCGTGATTCTCGTAGATTCAGCTCGGCAGTTAGGATGTCAACCTCTACCAATGGTGCTCAGTTAATATTGATCACCGAATTTTAAACTAGTACACAAGCCTCAGAGCTCATAGAGAGTAACTGCATGCGCAATTTTGGAGTTCTTAGGTACCTGACTGATATACAACGCAATGTGAGTCTGCTCCGCGCAACCACGTTGAAAGGATAGAAAGAGGTGGTTTAGTCACACATTGGCACATGCCAGTGAGTCATCCTCCTCCCTTTGGAGCGTCTGATCGCCAGCTTGCAACGACTCCATCCTTATCCGAATTCTAGTCATTAATGAGCGCCAGCTTGACTCTTGACTAGAAGGCTAAGTATCTTTCAAAGAGACTTCGATTAATTGGCTGTTCTTTACTATATCCTTCCGACCACTTCGGCACCCGTGATTACTCTGCCGAAGTAATGTTTGACAGAATCAAAGCACTCCTTCCAATCATATTGTTGAATTGGTCTCGCTCAAAATAAGTTCTCTAGACTCAGAAGTAGTGTGAAAGCCGAGCCTATTTGAGCCGGTACGCTCCAGAAAGGGCGGCTTCGCTTTGGCTTTGGCTCGGTTTATACCCATGGACAGCCGTGAGTCAACGGTCCGAACACCGGCTTCCAAGTGGCCGTGAACGGGCCAGAATCCACAAAAGGTCCTATTCTAGCGGAGCTCAAAATCTTGTTTCGGCAAATTACCTTCCGGAGATCATTAATCGATCATTTGTGATTGGAAAGCCTTCGAATGACTGCGATGGGTGACACTATTGATATAACTCAATATCGCGTTCCAGGATCCTATGAAACCTTCTATATTCCAGATTTTATCACTGTAATCACCCCCTCATCTCCGAATCTATACGATAGCTCAACAATAGCTCCGACTGTAACAGGTGGATGAAGAACAGTACCTCCTGCGAAAGGTAAGCGAACATTGAACGCTTGTGTAGATGTGTACTTGAGTTTGTAGATAGGGGAAACACCGCAATATAAATGGAAAAAACTGGCAAATCGTCGGTATGTGTGGATGATCCAGAGTCTCTCATCAGCGTCGTCTGAAGCACCCTTGTTTGGTGATTCAAAAACAAGGCTTCAGATATGGGGTATGTCGTAACGGGATTCCACTTATGTCTTCTCTTATATATTATGTCAATCGGCCGCCGATAGGGGGCGAAGTCACCTCAAAGAACGTTCTATTCCCCCAAGGAATGCCTTCCTTCCTTGAATCGTAGTAAGTATACCTTCAGCCCAAGTCCAAGGTCCAGTTGATTTACACCGCGGATACTTTCAGTCCTGATATCATGACACGTCTCAAGAACACTGGTGCATTTTTATCTTCGCCTCATGGTGCGCCAAATCATGTCATTTTAAATGAAGTACACAAACTTCCTCGCGATTGTGCTCGTGCTATTTGCTAGACTGACTGGCATCTAGTATCTCCCAGGCCAAGGAATAATGGTAAATGCTTCCCATACACGAATAGCCTCCTAGTTTTCAATCCTCACTCCCTATCTTTTAGCCTCATCAAGATGGCCCCTTTTACTATCCAGTTGTGGCGACAATCTCGATAGGATCTCACTCAGTCTTTCACTACTACAAATTCAAACCAAGAGATGATCAAGCATTTCCTGAAGCAGGACTGCAATGGTCAGAAAACCGAGATGATGGACGAATTATTGATCCTACACCGGTTCTGACTGTCTTCCTCGAACCACGTAGTCTCGTCATAACAAGGGAACAGATGTACACATCTCACCTCCACGGGTAAGTCAAGTAGTCCGATAATACCACGAATGTCGACGAAGAAGCAGCAGGATAAAAGGCGTTTTCGAAGACCGAATCTTCCGTAAAGACAAGAACAAGGGACCGACGGTAACGGACCTTAACGTAAATATCGCAAATTGGGAGATGCTTTCGGGGCAAGAGGTCAAGAAGGCGATTGAAGAAGGAGGCATCCTGCCTCGAAATGTGCGGTACAGCTTGACATGTCGCGATGTTGAGCGTATCTCGAACGCCCATCGGTTCATGCACCGATAGAAGCTCATGCTCTAGATTGATATTGCATTTGGAAGTATTTCAAGGGTGTATGCGACGTAGATGACGTTGACTCTTACGGTGTGCCCGTTGCAGCCATTTTTATCTGGAAACATGATGGTGTGAGCAATCAGAATGAAGACCCCTTAGACACCCCAGAGATGTCTCGGAGAACGTTCTGACCGTGAGATTCCGGTCGTGGTCGTGCTACAGTCGACGGACGTAGGCCATGCAAGTAATATGGATATGACGACAGACAAGTCCAGCTTAACGGGGCTAATCTCTTTATGTTGTAAAAAACACCGAAACCGGATTGGCTTGTGCAAGGTTGTGTTAGCGACGTTGAGGAGCCAGTTATCCTTATCAGACCAGACCATTCGTAGCATTGAGTGGTGCAGATGGACGGGGATCAGAAGGGTGCGGTTTCGCTGTGAACCACAAATTCAAAACTTTAATGTGGCAAGCTCAATGACACAAGGACGGAACCTTACCAGACTCAGACGGAACAAGGCCTGTCTGAACTACCGGCAAGACTTTGAAATTCCTTCTGAACTTCTGTTTGACACATTAGATCAAGTGGACGAGCTGCTTTGTCAATAGTGATTATTTGACACTAGAAAGATTGAACATGGCATGCATCTCAGCATACATTTAGACGGGTTGCAGTCTGAGAAAACGAGTGAACCCCTTAGATTACAACGGCGAACGCTGTATGTATGTATGTATGTATGTATGTTGTGATCATTGATATTCTTTGATTACCGTGGACAATAATCAATACCGCAGATATGTGGACACAAGTACTGTACGTATAGGACTGCTCAACTTTCTGGTGGTACAGTTCGGTGCATTGTGAAATTTTATACAGTTTACATTATCTTCAGTGCTGATGGTTGTGTATGCTACCAGGAACTCATTCCGGTCGCTGAGCAGAGCTCACCCCAGATGGGACAGTCTCCATCCATTAACTACCCGCTTTGTGATACTTAATGAATCTTGAGCTTCTCCCTACGATGAAGTCAGCACAATGCGTTGTTTGAACTTCGAGCTCGAGTCGCGCCTGCCACCCAAGGCGGGATGGTTCCTGGCGGCAACAGCGGACTCATAAACCACTTTCAAACTCGTACCAAACTGGACCACCAGAATTACGGTAGCACATGGTCTCTTGTCATGCATGAAGGCAAATACTTTCTTCTCACGAACTAGGCAGACATATAATCCCCACGCGATTAACCCATTTCTGTACTCATAACTCACACACGAGATCGTTCACTAGTTCGGAGTTTTTAACATTATGAGGGGCTTGGCTATCGGTTTCTGGGCGGCACAGTCGGTTTTTTGTGTAACGGGGCAGACATGGTGAGTACTTTAGTTTTTCACCATCATATGAGCTGGGGTAAGGTTGAATATCTTTGTAGGTGTGGGAAGAATTACATGTCTACGTCGCCAATTGCCCCTCCAGGTAGACCGTCATTCTTGGTAATGCAGATACTGAAACCAGCTTATTGTTCATACTAGGCGGTCAATTCACCATCTCAAACGAATTGAATAGCCCTTTCATTGCTCTCAGGTGCTCTCCAGCGATCCGCCCGTACCTCCCTGAAGATGCAGCTTCGGGAGACTTGTCCTTCGTTTCGGTTCTGATCGATGCTCCAGTGACCTTCTACCAAATCTCAAATGCCGCCCCAATCCAGCTTCAGTCAGAGTTGAATACACTGGACGTGACTGTTTCAGTTGAAGGAACTACCCTGGCGCAGGGCACTGTGACTTTGAATTCGACGAAGATCTCGCTCCCCTTTTCTCTTAACTCTCTGCAACCTCGAACTTCGCCCTATGACCTTTCATGTTCTGCAAAATATGCCGGACAAAGTTTTGAAGCCATAGGATCCTTGTCGTATCTTCCTAACCCACCTTCGGACATTGGATCTGTGACGAAAATGGATCTCAGGACGGGCGCACTACTTGCTCGTCCTGCGAACGGCAAAGGTGGCTCATACGCACCAGTCCTTCCTATTGGCTTCTACACGCAGTTTGACAGCTACCTTGCTCAGAACCTATCGATATCGGCTGAACTTGCAGCCCAAGGGTAAGACGATGCTTCTTCCATAACACCATTCCATAGTGACAATCGGTCCATAGATTTACGGTTGTTAGTCATTCACGAGCCTCATTGATAGCGCATCTTTCTGACTGATTTTTTGAAACAATTAATAGGTTCATCCAGTCCCGACCTTCAGCAATTCAACAGTGCTGGATCTAGTTCTTGATGCAATGCAAGAAGCTGGTTTGTATCTCATGTATGATATGCGTGGGTATGTAGCGTCACTGAACAGATTGTGACCATCTGACTTTTCTTAACTCAGCACGTATCAAAATAGCACATCGGTGGCTGAGCAGGTCAACCGCATCAAATCTCGTCCGAATCTCCTCCTTTGGTACACTGCCGACGAGCCTGATGGGACAAGTGATCCGCTCAATGCGACTTCCATTTCCTCAAATTTGATCACCTCTCTGGATGGAGGCGATGGAAAGGGCGGCGCTGGATACCACCCCGTCTCGCTTGTTCTCAATTGCGAAAATTATTTCTTCACGTGAGTTTATCCGTTTGACATCCCCTGATTTTGGGCAATTCTGACAGTGTATCTTCACTAGTGAATATGCTAGCGGCTCTGACATTGTGATGCAGGACACCTACATGATCGGAAACAATGTTACCTACTCCACTGTCTGGCACACCCCGTGTACAGAGGATTATGGTGACTGTGGGTGAGTATCAACTCGAGGTGAAAATCATCGAGCATTAAGAGTTTCTGTTGATTTTAGATGTGACAATTGTAAAGGCTCCTTTGAGGATATATCTACAAGAATGGATGAATTCCGAGAACGATTATTCATTAATGGATGGGAAAGAAGTAAAGCAGTTTGGACTGTTCCTCAAGCATTTGGAAATGAGATGTAGGTGATTCATTCTACGCATCATTCTTAGTCTGAATTTCTTTTTTGTTGAAGGTACTGGCAGGTGACCCGACCATAAGAAGACCATTGATGTCGCATCTCATTCATCTTGTAGCGTTTTCCTACTGGCAAGGAATTTATTGTTGAAAGCATACTTGGTATAAATCATGGAGGACTAGGCTCGTATTTTCCCGGTCCTTCCAGAATCACTGGCTCATACTCAACGTAGGCGTGATATCTTGGGATGACCCGACGACCCCCGAAATCAAAGCCTCTGCGTCTCTCCTTGCAGTTTCGCTCTCCAAAATGACACCATATATCCTCAGCGCCAATGCCTCGTTCCGACAAGTAACCCTTGACAGAGTTGATGTCGGCCTCTGGTCCGTAGACCATGAAACACTTGTTTTGGCAAGCAACATGGACTATGATACCGTAACTCTCCTTTTCAAAGACTTAGGCCTGGAAACAAGGGAGATTGTACAGTTGTTGGACAGTGGGTCATCCCCTAATACTGACAAATCTGGCATTGTCTTTGACTCTGTTGGCTCGGGGGCATACATAATCACAATGTAAGTATTGCCGAGGTGCTTGTTTACAAGGACTCTTGTGCATGTAAAAATGTATGATAAATGGATGCTTATATGCTTTGTTTTTTCTTGTCTTTTGCATATCTTGGGTGGATCAAGTAATGATAGGTTCTGAGCCAACAATAACTAGTACAAATGGTGCATTGTCATTATATACACCTTCAATTGTAGCATACATTGCAAGGATAATCAATCCTATTGCAAATACATGATAGGAATTATGTTGTTGTACAGTGCAACCATCACTTTCTCAACACTTCCATTTGAATAGTTAGCAGGTATTTAAACTCATAAAATGGGCAATTTCAATGCTTTTCCTTGAGGAAAACAATTTCTTTTGATTTTGATTTTTCTAAGATACAGATAGAAAAAATGAATAATGTTTCCAGTCTTTTTCTAGAGAAAAACATAATGTTTATCTTAATGTGTTCCTTTATAAACACTTGTCATATTTCTTTCAAGTAGTTCCCAGGTAAAATACTTTGTTTTATCAGAAAGAATCTTTTCAGAAGACATTAAATTTTTCTCAAGAAAGACATTATTAGAAAAAATATTTATTTATTTATTTAGAAAAACTAATTAGAAACACTTATCATGCTTTGCTTGTCAGATGATAAGTGATGCACTCATCCTCACTCTCATCACATTTGAGATAAATATAGAAAAATGAATAAGTAGGAAAAACCTTTGAATATAGCATGTTTCAATGCATGTCAAATGAAATTTAGAAAATACTGCATTATCTTGATATATCTAAACACAACTGTGTTCTCATTCCCATTTCCTCAGTATTGCAGACCCCATTTCTAAACTTCCAAAACCCAAACATTTGCTTTGACTCACTGTTGTTGACTGCTGTATTGTGGGAGACATGGACATGGCTGCCAAAAAATATATATGTATGTAGAAAAAATATTCAAATACACATGAAGTGAGAAAAGGTAGTCAGTAGAATAAAAAGAATAAGCCATTCAGTCAGAATAGAAAACAATATGAATTACAATGCCTAAAGAGAAGGTGATAATACTGGGTATTACAGCATATGGTTGGGAAGTGATGAGAGCAGAAATGATGGCAATACTGCCAGCAAGCATGGTCATGATAGTAGAAATAGCAAAAATTGTGTCAATGAGCAAAAGGACTTTAGGAACCTATTTGGATAAAAAAAAAAAAACTCAAGAACAAGGAGCCTGAAATGAGAGCATGGCACTCATATTGACAATGAATGGTATAATAAGGTAGCTTGAGGCCAAAAGGGTTGAGATAACAATTGAGACAGTGGATATTGCAGACATGTATTGGCAGAAGGCATTTAAAATGAAGTTTTCTTCAAGTAGTGCCAAGGACATGATTATTGGGCTACAAAACATAATATCAAGGCTGACAACATATTTCTTCAAACATAGAGCACCAACATGACTGATGAGAATTCCTGATTCATTGTGAGGAGAATAGGACAAACAGAGAATTGCAAGAAAAAACAGACCAGAAGGAGAATGTTAGAACAGCAAGTCTGAATGTCAGTCATAGTCATAGGATGTGCATCAGCCCAGATGTTTGAAAAAACATGCAATATTACAGAGCTAAGTGATGTGCTGAACATGCTTGGTGGTAATGCAATGGTGGTGGTCAAGTGAAGAGAGAGAAATGGGGGGCATTCTCATAATGCTCAGCTTATAAGAGAAAAGATTGGGAATATTTTCATTATGTTAAGCTGTGTTGCCCATTGCCCTGCTGCTGCCTCTGGACCCCCAGAAAGCACCCAAATACCCTCTTCCAGCTCTAGAGCATTCAAGTGTCCTCCTCCCAGCCTTTGTATATGCTAATGAAGCATTTTGTGTGCTGGATTTGGCATCATTTGTGTTTGGGAGCCCCAATACACCCTCTCCTACTTTCCACCATCCTGCTAGCTCCTCACTGCCCTGAAAACTCTAGAAAGCATCTAACTTCCTTCTCCCACTCTCTATGCAGCCAAACAAAGCATTTTTTACACTCTCTGCTCCTTTTTGCCCATTGCTTGACATCCTCAACACTGCAAGAACCCTAGAGAGCATCCAACTGCCCTCTTCCACCCTCTATGCAGCCAAACTGTCAGGGAATGCTCTGCGCTACCTCTGGAGATTTCCCATTCCACTTTCACTCATCTCCGGTACATCTCTGGGGATCTGCATTCCTTTGCTCACAGGTCCCCCAAGCTCAATTGCTGAACCCCCAAAGCTCAATCACTCAGCCCTGGAGTTGGATTATTCACCTTTAGAGCTTGATTAGTTAGTGAATTTCTCCTTCAGAACAGTCAGGAGGCTTCAGAGTACTGTACAGTCCATTCTCATGCTTCCTGAACCCTTGGAAGTGCCCCCTCTAGCATAGAGGTTCCTCAGACTTGTTCTCTTTGAATCTCCCTCTGCCAGGTATGTAGCTATGCTTGTAGAATACTGTATAGTACTGAATGCATCTTTGGATCTCTCTCTGCCAGCTGTGTGATTGAGCCATAGCTCTTGGAGGTTGCTCTTACAGCAGAATAAGTCTCTAGCTTTGGTCCAGAAGCCCTCTCTAGCCTGTCTCAAACCCCATTTCTTACTCCTAGAGTTCTATCTCCCCCACTAGCTTGTGTACTGCCCTGGTGCACTCTGATGACCCAACTAGTCTTTCCAGTTGATCCTTTAGACGTCTCCAGTCCACAGGATGAAGCCTGGAACTGTCTGCTTGCGTTAGAGGACCAGGTGCAGGCCACCCAAGACTCTCTCACACATCACACTACTGAATTTGCTGGACTGCACCATACCACTGACACTATCTTGAAATTCCTTCAGGTGCTTGTAGAACACCTCTCCCCACCTTCCCCTAGTGCTCTGACACAGGCACCGCCAGAGACATTTCCCCCAGCACCCCATCATGACATTCAGACCCTGGAGTTGGCCAAGATTCCTTGCCCCACACTCCCTGACACTTACAATGGGAGTCACACCACAGACAAGCACTTCCTCCAGTCCTGCATCACCTACATCCAACTTGCTAGCAATGTCTTTGCCTCTCACACTCTTAAGATTACTTAGGTGCTCTCATACATGAAGACTGGGTGCGCATCAACCTACGCACTCCAAGTGTTCCGATGCTAGAGTGGCATTAATAGTTTTGCAGATTGGGCATTGTTCAAAGCAAAATTCCAGATGGAATTCTTCCCCATCGATCCAGCAAAGACCGCAGTTCTCTCCCTGCAGGACTAGGACTAGTATGGTCAAGGGAAGCATATGCTGGACAAGTATATTGATTCCTTCCAGGCACTTGTTGAGCAAGCTGGATACCCAGATGGCTTCCAGCTCTGTCTTACCTTCCAAAATGGCCTTCACCTAGCTCTCATTGACCAGATCAACAATCTGGCCAAGGGTCAGCCCAGTGACAAGCACATTGAGTCTTGGTTTAAGATAGCCCAAGATCAATGGCAGCTCATGGAGCTGAAGCCCCAGCTGCGCTAACTGCAGCCCCGCTCTGCTCTGCCACTTCAAGTAGCCTTCCCCACACCATCAGGAGCTTATCCAGCCCCCTATGCATTTCTAGCGGCTCCATCTGCTCCTCCTCTGGCCTAGCCCTTGCCCACAGGCATCCTCATAGAAGTGGATGCCTTGAGGCAGCGCTCCACAACCCTGCTGCTCTGCCATAAGTGTGAAAAGCCTAGCTACTTCACATGCTACTGCCTCCAGGGCCTAGAGGTCCAGTACCTGTCACTGGCAGAACAGGAGGAGCTCCTGATGCAGTTATTAGCCACAAAGGATGCTGTGGGGGTGCCTTCACTAGACATGACTATGCCAAAGTCTTACTTGGAGGATGCAGCAGGTGCCACTATACTCTTGCTAGGATTAGACAAGAATTTTTGATAGAGTGTTGCCTGGGGCCAATCAGTTTGCTTGTTTGTCTGTAGAATCTGCCAATACATCTTCTCCTGATAGTAATTCCATGACTGAATCTGAAGCCAAAAGCATTCCCTTTGTCATACAAGATACCCCTCCACCTGAGGAATTGGCTGGAGCACCCCCTTCTCCTCCTTCATCCCATCATTGTCTTCCAGCCTGGGAGCACTGCCTCCCACATTGTTACATAGTTGCTGCAACATCATTCCCCAATTCTCTGCACTTAGACATACATATTTTCCAAGGCTTCCTTCAATTTGCTTCCAGAGCACAAGCAATGGGATCATGCAATCAAACTTCTTCTGAGCTCAGAACCATCCAGCCATAAAGTTTACCCATTAGCACCCTGGAAGCAGGATGAGCTTAACTTATTCTTACAGGAGAATCTCAGCTCTGGTTGAATCTGTCTCTCAAAGTTGCTCATGGCTTCTCCTGTCTTCTTCATCAAGAAGAAAGACAGATTCCTGCATCTGGTTCAGGACTACTGAGTCCTGAACACAATGACAGTGAAGAACTGCTATCCCTTGCTGCTCATCTCCGAGCTTGTCAACAATTTACAAGGTGCATGTTACTTCACCAAGTTGGACGTCTGTTGGAGCTACAACAATGTGCGGCTCAAGGAAGGAGATGAGTGGAAGGCAGCGTTCCAGACCAATTGCAGACTCTTTGAACCCTTAGTAATGTTCTTTAGCCTGACAAATAGTCCTGCCACTTTCCAGACAATGATGAACAACATTTTCTGTGATCTAATCATGGAAGAAGTAGTCTGCATGTATCTCAACAACATCCTCATTTACACCAAGTCCCTGGAGAAACACTATCGGATCACATGTGTCATCCTGGAGTGCCTCTGTCAGCATCAACTCTATCTCAAACCTAAGAAGTGCAAGTTCAAGCAGATAAAGATTGAGTACCTTGGTCTAATCATCTCCTACAAAATAGCAGAGATGAACCCTGCAAAGGTGGCTGGTGTGGCAGAGTGGCCAGAGCCAAAGAACAAGAAGGAAGTGCAAGCCTTCTTAGGTTTCACCAACTTTTACCAAAGGTTCATTCAGGACTTCTCTCATCATGCATGTCTACTGTTTGACCTCATTGTCAAGGACAGCATATAGTATTGGGAGGCTCCGCAACAAGATGCCTTTGGTGCCCTCAAACAAGCTGTTACCTCAAAACATGTCCTCCTCTCCCCCAACAATGCCTCCCTCTTCCAGGTCAAAGCAAACAGCTCTGACTTTACTACAGGGACGGTGCTCTTCCAAGAGTCAAAGAAAGATGGCAAGTGGCATCCTATAGCCTTCTACTCCAAGAGTCTGAATGCAGTAGAATGGAACTACAAGATCCACAATAAGAAGATGCTTGCCATCATTTGATTCTTTGAAGAGTGGTGGCATTTCCTTGAGAGCACTAGGCACAAGTTCAAAGTTTGGACAGACCACAAGAACCTTGAGTATTTCTGGATGGTAAAAAAGCTCAACCGCCGGCGGCAGGCTTGTTGGTTCCTATATCTGACCAACTTTGACTTCTTGCTGCACTACAAACCCAGCCAGAGCATGAGCAAGCCAGATGCATTGTCCCAGAGAGCTGACCATGGAACTGGAGCTGAAGATAATAATAACATTGTCCTCCTCAAGCCTGAGCTCTTTGCCATGTGTGCTCTAGAGGGTGTGGCAATCCAAGGGGAGGAAGTGGACATCCTCCAGGAGATCCACCAAAAGAACTGGCGGAGCATACAAGGGGACATGGTGGCCTGGGCTGCTTGGATGTTACAGGCCAATAAGAGTAAGGGAGTGAAGTTGGTATGCACCAATGAATGGCACAACAAAGGGGGACTGCTAACCTTTTGCAGGCACATCTATGTGCCCAACATTCTCAACCTGCAGTGCCAGATTGTCAAGCAACATCATGACTCTTGCATTGCTGAACACTTCAAGTGCTGGAAGACCCTGGAGCTAGTGTTGTGCGATGTTGTGGTACATGGGTTCCTACACTAGCACCTGTGACCTTTGCCTGCAGACCAAACCTCAGTGCCAACTCCCAATGGGTCAGCTCAACCCCCTCCCAACTCTGGCAGAATGGTAGAGTGTAGCTTTGGTGGATTTCATTGTAGAACTTCTGGATGCATACAACTACAATGGCTATCATGGTGGTGGTAGACCTTCATTCCCACCCACACTACCTGCTCTGCCATAGGGGCTGCCAACCTCTACCAGAAGAATGTATGGAAGCTGCATGGCCTCTCCAATGCCTATGTCTCTGATTGTGGACCTCAGTTTGTGGTAGAGTTTATCTGTGAGCTGTACTGCCTCCTTAGAGTGAAGCTGCACACCTCTACAGCATACCACCCCCAGTCCAACAGGCAGACAGAGAGGGTCAATCAGGAGCTAGAGCAGTACCTGCACCTGTTTTGTAATGAGTGGCAAGATGACTGAAACAAGCTGCTGCTAGATGCAGAGTTCCAGTACAACAACCATGTCTATGCGTCAACTCAGTACTTCCCCTTCTTCCTGGACACCAGTCACCACCCTTGCATGTGCTTCAAACCCCACACATGTTCCTTAGACAGCCTAGCTGTGAATGAGTTCATAGAAAAGATGAAGGTGGCACAGGACAAGGCAAAGGTTGCTCTGAGCAAGACAAAAGACAACATGGCTTGCTACTACAATTGTGGTTGCACCCCAGCCCCAAAGTACTAACCCAGAGACTGTATCTACCTTGATGCATCCAATATCACCACAACATGGCCTTTGCAGAAGCTGTCACACTGTCATCTAAGACCATTCTTGGTGGAGTGACAGGTAGGCCTGCTGGCATACCAGCTGTGCCTTCTGGTCAGTCTCTGTCAGCTCCACCCAGTGTTCAACATAGTGAAGCTCTTTCCTGCACCAGAGGACCTCATTCCAGGCTGTTGTCTAAGGCCGCTGCCCCCTCCAGTCCTGGTGGGCAAAGATAATCAGTATGAGGTGGAGAAGATACTGGATAGCTGCCTGTTCAGGCAGAAATTGCAGTTCAAGTTGAAGTGGAAAGGCTATAGTTTAGAAGACATGTTTTGGGAGCCATAAGAGAACATTTTCACATCAAGGCTGGTCCAGGACTTTTACCAGCAGCACTCCAATGTGCTGAGGGCTATTTGTGGAGTCTATCCTATGTCACCTACTGATGCAGCCCTCCAGGATTTCTTCTACCCCATGCATCAGAATGCTACATCCTAAAGGGAGGGTGATGTCAGGGGATGCTCTGCACTACCTCCAGAGATTTTCCATTCCACTCCCACTCATCTCTGGTACATCTTCAGGAATCTGCATTCCCTTGCTCACAGGTCTCCCAAGCTCAATCACTGAACCTCCAGAGCTAAATCACTCAGCCCCTGAGTTGGATTGTTTGCCTCAGGAGCTTGATTAGTTAGCAGATTTCTCCTTTGGGACAGTCAGGGGGCTTCAGAGTACTGTACAGTCCATTCCTGTGCTTCCAAAACCCTCAGAAGCACCTCTTTGGCACAGGAGTTTCTCAGACTTGTTCTCTTTGAATCTCCCTCTGCCAAGTGTGTAGCTATGCTTATAGAATACTGTACAGTACAAAATGCATCTTTGAATCTCCCTCTGCCAGCTGTGTGATTGAGCCATAGCTCCCAGAGGTTGCCCTTACAGTGAGGACTGTGCTAGTAGTGTTGTTAAGGAGGAAATGGGGACTGAGTAAGCACTGGAAATAAAGGCCAGAGAGAGCAGTTTTTCAGAGGGAAACAGAGGAGCATCTAGGAAGCTATCAATATAGCAGCCTAGGAAGTTCTCAAGGATGTTGTTAATATCCAAGAGATTTTTAGCAGTGGCAAGTTCTTCCTCAAGAGTACAAGGTGGGGATGGTAAGGGGGAGATAAGGACAAGGTTGATGGTACATCAAAAGGGATGACTGGTAACAAGGGCATGGCTGTGGTTTTTGACTTACTCTTTGCCTGACTGCACATTACAGGCAGTATTTTGCTTTAAACCCTCATAGTGGGCTTCAAAATTATGTGCTACTTTTGGTCCTGGCTGTCATGCAAGAAACAACCAACCTGGCAGGTTAGGAGATGATTGTTAGTAGCTAATGTATAGCAGGGTTGTGAGCAAGTTCCCTATAACACTTGAGTCAGTAAGGTTGTTAACAGCGGTGAGCAGATGGGATAGGCTTTGTGGAAAGCTGTTAAGGTTACTGTGTCTAAACAAAGAAACATTAGCAAAGTTTCAGGGACAAAGGACAAACATAAGTCACTAGCAGGAACTGCTTAGCAGAGGAGCAAAAGATGACAAAAACAATGAGAACAAAGAGGCATTAAGCCAACAAAGAGCAAAAGCAGTGATAAGCCAACTAGTGCTAATGGCTGGAGTATTATTGGTCTTTTCAAATAAGACTTTTTTTAAGCTCTTTGCAGTTTGCAAGGCTAAGTATGGCTAAGATGGGAGGTTCTATTCTGTGCTTTAGTAGTGAAGTAAGGGAGTATTTGTATTAGTAACAAAAGTGAAGGGCCATGATTGTGGCTGCCAGTTTGAATAAGAAGAGAATCATATGTATGCTAAAGGAGAGCCATTACTGAATAAGAAAATAGTCAAGAATATAAATGATGAATCATCCTAGTTGGGCTCCTACAATCTCTGAGGTTGTGGAGGCTGTGGAAAGCTATATCATCCAAAGTTGATTCTGTTGTTAAGGCAATTGTTGGTAGCATTTGTTGTCATTAAGAGAATTTTAATTATGGTCATGGAGCAGCATCATCTGATTTGTCTGATTAGATGCTGTGGGATTGATTAGATGGCAGTGGGTTTGATTACATAAAGTTGGGTTAGCTGGCATTGTTAGATATTTCAAAATTATTGTTATCTTGCAGTCAGCACCAACTGAGTTATATCAGCATGCAGCATGTTAATATATGAGTGCATGAGATAGAAGAAGTCTCTAACTGCTTTGCTGTGGATAGGGAGGAAATACCTTGGATTGCTTTGAATGCATTAAGATGTTGTTAATAGAATTCTCAAACCAGATTGGGAGCATGTACATTTTACTACAGTTTTCATAGAATATTCTGCACACTGTAACCCTTTCACTTCACTTTAAACTGGAGCTTTCATCTCAAGAGACAGCTATTCAGTATCTTCTCCACTTCATACTTCTTTTTGTTATTAACCAAGGTTGACAGCAAAAGGAGGTCTTGATGGTGGCCAGAAATTGGATTGTCTGTGGCTGGAGATAGCTTCACCACATTGAAGACTAGGCAGAGCTGGTATATCCTAGCAAATAGTTGCAAATAACAGGCTAGTATAAGCCAGTGATCCCATTTAATGTTTTACCATGAAGGAGCTGAGTTGACAATGAGATGACTTGCATATTGAACAAGTGCTAGAGATGTATCCAGATAGACCCAGTTGCTTGGCTAGTACTTGGTAGCTGGAACATGCCCTCAGTTATAGTCCAGGCCATGTTGTCTTTTGCCTTGGCCAAGGCTACCTTTTCCTTGTTTTGAACTAACTTCATTATCATACACATATTCATTTACTGATTGATTGTAGAAGGAACATGTGTGGAGTTTGAAGCCTATTTAAGAATTCTAATTAGTGTCTAGAAAGAACAGTGAGAACTGTGTAAATGTGTTAAAATAATTTTTATAGTAGCTCAAAAAATTGTCTTCATATTTGGTCAGTTGGTAAAGACAGGCTTATTTAATAATAACTGCTAGATGGTTTTTCTCTCTATTTTCAATCAATATATTTAATGGTCCTATATCTTTAAGATGAGTTCTAGTTTATGTGATTCTCATAAAACTGGCTGTGTAGTATTTAAAACAAAAAATTAAGTCATTGGGATAGTTTTTTTTATCCTCTATCATTTTAGCAAAAGGCTTTGAACCACAGCTAAATCAATAATGAAATTTTTGTGGGATAAATCAAACAAAATTTTATAATGTTAATATCAAAGCTGTTCATCTTTCTTTTATTTCACCAGCTCTAGAGTCATTTTTTTTCTTCAAGAACAATACAGTCTATGTCAAATCCAGTTTAAAACTAATGTGAAAAGTCTACTGTGGGCAGGATCAAGGAGGCAGAGTTAGACAAGAAAAATAGCAAAGGTAGCCATCCTTCAAAGCTTTCATGACAAGCAGTCAATTGTATTGACAAATCACTACTGAAAAACATAATAATATTGTTCAGGCCACTCATTTTATCAACAACATTCTTTAGATGTGACAGTCTCCACAGGTTGCATGGCAGCTTCTGTGGCTAACACCTATGCAAGGCACTAGACATTAGATCCAAGTGCTGAATCATCATAGGTAACTTTTGTACTTATTTGGCAATAAGGTTGGAAATCTATCAGACTTCTGATAGTGAGCTTGAATCCAAAGCTCAATAAGCTCAACAGTTGTATTTTGCACTGAGGCACAGTAAGTCAATGTTGGGTGACTTAAAAAAAAAAGTAGCTAGTAGTTACAGGTCTTGCACCTTACAGTTCACACAGCAATAAGTCAGACCAATTGTAATTCTGCTATGCTAGAGTGAAGTAAAGCAAGAATTGCTTTACAAATACATGTAAATACATATTTATAGATTGGATTTCAGGGAAACATGGTGGGTAACTAGAGTGATAGATAATATACTGTAATTACATGAGATATATCATAATATATTGTTGTCCAGATAAGTATGTTGCACAATAACAGTGCCAGTCTGTTACAGCAAGGAAAAGAGTACTACTACTACTTCTTCTTCTTGACTTGCCACTAGTAGCTTCTTCCACTGAGTATTTGATGCACCCAAGTGAGCATTTTTTTTTACAATTACTCAACTTATTCCCAGTCCTTTTGTCTTCTTATTTACTATGGGTTAATTTTTTTTAGGATGGGGAGGGAGTGTAATTCTGAGATTACAACAAGATACTAGTTATCATAAGCAAGATGTTAGGAACTGTTTGGGGAAGCAGGGTTACATACTGATATCTACTATCTTTGGGACTCACTTTCAGATTACAATATTCACTTTATATATTGTAGTGGCTAGTTTCTAGGGAAAATCTAACAAAGTCCTGTTCTATGGTATGAATGCCATGAGAGACATCACTGTCTTACACATAGCACTTTACTGAAAGAACACTTGGAAGTTGCATGGCCTATCAGACACTGAAGACTACAGTTCATTGTAGAATTTACTTAAGAACTCTACTACTTCCTAAGCATAAAGTTACACATGTTTATCTATGGCTTACTAATCACAATCAGACAGTTGAACAGAGTAACTGTGTTCTGCAACAAATGGCAAGATGACTGACACAAGCTCCTGCTAGACACTGAGTTCCAATACACAGTAGCTCAAAAAACTGTTTCAAATGTTTGGTCATTTTGTAGATACTGGCTTATATAGCAACAACCACTAAATAATTTACTTCCAAATTGATGTGCATACTGCTCTTATATCTTAGCTTGGAATGGAGCCTTGGTTTATGTGATTCTGATATAAATTGGTCATGTAATAACTCAAACAAGATATTCAGTCATTAAGAACAGTTTTTTGGCCTTCTATTAAAATCACAACTAATACTTTGTATGTCCTTCTTTGGCTTTAATAACTATCTGAATCCTTCTTTGTATGCTTTCTATCAGCTTTTTGCATGTTTTTGAAGGAATATCATTCAATTCCTCTACCACTCTCTCTTAAAACTCATGCACCTCTCTTCAATGGTCAAATATTCATTCAGCTTCTTCAAACACATTCAGAAGTGTTTGATGAGATTGAGGTTTGAGAGTTGGACAGGCCATGGAAGCATTTGGATGTTATTGTCTTTAAACTACTGAGATGCTTTTTTAGAAGTTGTTTAGGTCATTATCTTGCTGGAAAATATGTTCTTTCTCCTCCATCTTCAACTTCTCAATGCTTTCCACCACTCCATCCTCTGCATCCTCCAAAATATCACAGTAATGCTCTTTCCAAAATTACTATAAAAGACTATAGTATGTATTCATCTTCTCTAAACCTCAATAAGCTTTCCTACTCCATTCCAACCCATACATTTCCATACCATGAAGTTGTTACCTTCTCTATGCTTTTTCTCTTCTTCCAAGTATACATCTTTCTATCTGGCTTAGCCTGTTGATCTTGTTTCATCTTATCATAGAATTCTCTTCCAACTATCCACTATCTAGTCTTGATGATCCTGAGCAAACTTGAGGCATTTTTGTTGATAACCCTGCTTGAGCAAAGGTCATTTCTGCTTTACAACAGAATGAAAATTGTGTCATTTGAGAGTATTTTGCATTTTCTGAGGTGTGACAGAAAAGGCAGCAAACCAAGAGGAATTCAACCTTCCTGTTGCTGGGGAAAAAAAAATTATCACTCTGCTCAAACTGCCATGTAACAGTTTGAACTCAGCAACAACACTAGAAAAACTGTTTATGCCTCTTGGAGTGTCAGCAGCTAGTACTCCTGTGGTAATCCAGGTTCTAAGAAAGGCTGATCTAAACCTTTCTAGAACAGAAACTCAGCTATGTCCTGTGGAACAGAAAACAGGTCTGATGAAGCACCCATTTTTAGATGGCAGCCCCAACTATAGCTACACCAGTAGCCAGTGCAGGGATGGACCATAGAGGTGTTGGACTGCAGCCTTTGCCTTACTTCCTAGGCAAACTCAAGTAGTCTAAGGTATGGGAGTATGTCTTATAGAGACAATGTATCTGTCAAAACTGAGGACTGCAATGTGTCCTCAGACACTACTCAGAACAAGGATCCTGAGGCATCTTTACAGAGATGAGTAGTGTTACTCAAATAGAAGTGTTTAAGATGTCAACTTATCAACATATAATGGACCAAATAGCATACCATATGGAGGTGAAATGCTTAGTAAAGGTACATTTCCTAGTGTTGCAAGTAGAGGTTGATAACTTTTATATGGAGTTTCTAGAAATTAAGCTGAGTTTACAGATGCAAGCTCTATGACAACCCAAAAGTAAGTCATTACTATAGCATCTGAGAGCTTATGAATGGCCAGAGTGACATCTTAGGCAGATTGTGTGGTGCTTCAGCAAGTACAAGGCAGAGACTTAAGAGAGTTCAGTAGGTCTCTCACTGATGACCAAGGAGTCATCTTTTGTGAATATGATATCTGGGCTGAGCTTCCTAAAAAAGCTCCTGTTGCAAAGGATGCAATGCAGCTCAGGAGGAATCTCAAGGAGACAATGATTTACCCCCTCAAGAACCATCATCATCACGTCACCATCCACTGCAAAACCCAAGAGGAAATGACTCTTCTGATGGCAGTGATGGAAGATCTCCATGAGAAAACTGTCTCAGTGGACATGGCAGTGTACCAGGTGATCATAGTCAAGAGCCAGCACCACTCCTGCTGAATCATCTAAATTGGTGTGGAGGTCCTTCTGAGCCTCCTAGAGGTGGATTGCAAAATCTGCCAGGAGGAGGTCCCTCTGGTGACTTGAATGATGGTTCAGAGTATGATGGGCAATGTCTGTCATGATGCACACCTCAACAAAATCCTAGACAAATTTTGTTGATTCCTTAATACTGTCCTTGGTCTGCTATGCCTAATATGAAGGAAGCACATGAGTTAAATCAACAGACAATATATGATTGTCTAAGAGAAATAATCAAACAGCTGCTAGCTGTTGAGTTAATGCTCTCTAAGGAAATGAAGCTTAAGTGCAATGATCCCAATAAGATCAGAATGCCTTATGCAGAAACTTCCAAGTTCAATGACTTGTACAACTGGCTTATGATTGTGTACATCTACTTTGCAGTGATGCAATATAGTGAAGAAGGGCACAACCACAAGAAAGTCCTATTATTAATGGACTTTCTGAAGTTGGCAGCCCAAAAATGGTACCTGCAACATGTAATACATATCAATGGAAGTCAGCAGACTGGTCCTTTTTAGACATGATGCATCCACCATGCAAGATCCATAGAAAGCTTTCTATGCAATGGCATATAATGCTGAGGATGGGGTTTATGATTTGTCAGAAATTTTTAGAGGAACTACCCTTCAATATGCTCATTATAGTAATATGCAAAGGATGCCTTGCACTAGAGGTAAACACCATAGAGGAGTTTGTCTGTAAGGCCCAAGCATATGAAAACAGCATCAAGACTGCAGTATACTATTTAGAGCACCACAAGTTCTGAGCTGAATGGATCAATTTGTTGGCAGCACTTCACTCTAGTAAGCTTGGAGTCACACCACCTAAGAAGCTAGACCTGGTAAGTACACCACACTTACTAGCCAAGGGAACTAGTCAGCTACTGTTTACATTAGGTGCAAAGCAGGCAACCTATCTAGCACAGAGGATGTATAAACCCTCAAAACTAGCATTTAAACCAAGTGCCAGAGTACTTGGAGGAACTGGTCTGAGTCATGCTATGACTCAGCCAAAACCAGGCTTGCACAGACACAATGTTGTGCAAGGGTTGACTTGCTACAATTGTTGCAAGTTGAGCCACTTTGCAAAGGACTATAAGAAGCCAGCTAAGCAGGCTCTAAGAGCTATGTACATGTAGCACAATTGCAGTCCTCTTGAATTATAAAGAGGCAGATGATAAGCAGGAGGGAAATCCTCTTGACAATGTCAGCTGCATAGCGTCTGATGACAAATTTGTCATAGAAGAGCCTGATACCAAGTGCATGAACTTAGAAATGTACAAAAACAAGTATTACATGAGACAGTAATAATGAGGGTGGAGCAGGCTACTCCTCTAAAAGAAATGTGGATGCAGAAGGTGAGGATAATGGCTTCAAGCAACTCTATTACACATCCTGTATTACTTGCATGAGACAAAAAATGTCTTGTAACTTGGGTAGAAGTCAATGGGCATAAGGCATGGACTTTGTGAAACTCAGGGAGTACCATGTCAGGAATCACACCTGCACTTGTGCATATTTCAGGGATATAGGTAGCACCCTTGTCTATGCCCATAACACTGCAGTCAGGAATGATTGGTAGTCATTCTATTGTAAATTATGAGGCCAGGATTACCATTAAGGTACCCAGTAAATATAACAATGTCTATATGGACATTACAAATTTTAATCATTAAAATATGGATTATGAGAATACCCTTCATGAAAGAGAATAATATTCTCCTTGACTTTGAGAACAACCAAGTGGTTGTTAATGGAGTGGCAATTGTCAGCTCAACAGATGGAGCTGGAGGACACTGATAGTTGCCTTGGCCAGTTTAGAATGTCTGAAAGATAGTCTGATCAGCAAAAGTGACTGCATGATGGCACCAAATGTGCTACTATAGAGGAAGTTGAGGAGGAAGTGCACTCAAAAGAGCCTGGAAGAAGGATCATTGGCACTGCTGATGACGAAAAAAGATTAAAGAAATATTTTCAAGAGAAGGGAAACACTGGAAGCATCTCAGAAAGTCCTTAAAATGGATTGGGCAAGAGTGTGGTGTGGTTGCCCAGGGTTAATTTGGGCATTAGATCCACTTATCTGATCTCTCCTCTTATCAACATCTCTTTTACCATTTCCTGCTTTGTCTTCATCTTTGGCCCTCTGGCCCCTTTGTTTACTCTTACTTATAAACCTGCAAGCACAGCCTTGATTCCCTATTGTCTCACACTGTGCTTGCAGGTAGGTCCCACATCCTCCTACCTTACATTGTCTCACACTGCACTCACAGATTCATTGGATTAGATTTAGATTGCATGACACACATTTGCATCCTCATCCACCATTCCTACTTCATTCTATTCAGCTCTACATTACACTACTACCTCATACCTCAATAGTCCCTTGTAGTTAGCTTGAGTCTTGGCCTCTCTTCCAGGAAGTCAGCTTGAGAACTTATTCAGACACAGAAATATACCATTTCTCATGCAAACACCATGCCAATTCATTCACTCAAGAACCTCTCCATTCATCACACTATTGGATGACCTAATTAATGAAAAAACTGAAGTATTATGCTGTATAATGTATCAAAATTCCCCAGTATTGACAAGAGCACATTATAATTCCTGGTAGTTTACACAAATTTAATCAAAGCTGTCATACATAAGTTTATGTGGTCTTTGATAATTTCCAAGAGCATATGAAGAGATTGGGAAATGGTTATGGCAGTCTGACAGAGTCTGTACTTCAATGGTGTAGAGGGTCAAAGGTGCTTGCATAGTCTGCATCTGAGTCTTGAGAGGAAGTGGGCAATTTCAGACTTTATCCTGAGGGCTATAAACATCAAAGGAAGGGGCTGGGATGGCTACTTGAGGCATGGAGATTGTACAGGAACTAACAAGACACTTATAGGGAAAACCTCTAGAGACTTGTTCGATGTAAGGACAACCTCTGAAGCCTGCAGCCTTAATCACACAGCTAGCAAAGGGAGATCCAAAGAGATGTATCTATTCATTCAGAGTATATAGAAGTCTAGCAAGCTAACTACTTGCCTGGCAGAGGAAAATTCAAAAAGAGCAAGTCTAGGGATTCCCTATGCTAGATCTGCAAATTTACTCTATGGCTTCCAGAGAAAACATCAGGAAACAGGTAGAAAACAGGAGGTTGACCCAAATATAGAAACCCACCATAAACAGCCTGTATCTCACGCCATCAGGAATGTAGCAAGGTGAGGAGGGTGCCAATTGATAGCCCTAGCTGAGGAGCACCCAGGGATATGACATGGTGCTGAGGCAACCAGGGAAGGTACAGGTGTACTTGATATTTCCAGGCAACTTTGTCGTAACGCTTCTGGCATCTCCTTTGCCAAACCACGCCCTCATACCAGCTATAGCATCTTTGCCCCCATTATTCTTGAAGGAGCCAACTGTGTATGCTAATACTCTTTGGGGCGGCCCTACTTTTCTTGAACTGTGTGGGTCTATCTATTTCAACTTTATCCGCAGCCATTTTTCAGGCTTTCCCTGGCCTCGATCTCCTTGTCAAAAGGTGTGCATTCCTTTCGGTCGGTGTTTGTCTCATCGTTGGTTACTATGTTGTAGTTCACTCTCTCTGGTTTTGTATGCAGGGGGTTCAACTTTTCCTCAAACCTACATAGTAGCTTTGCTGTGACTTTCCCACATCTGTTTGGATCTGAGCACCCTTTATTTCTCAGTGGTATTTTGGCCGAGTACATTATTTCGAGAACAAACATTTACATCTGTTTACTGACAAGATTTATGCAACTTTCTGGCATTGTCGCCGCTATTAGTGGTGAAGCCACTATCGTACACTAGTGCTAGTCGGTCCCATGGATATGTATGGTATCCAATATTTAACTTCGAAGATCTCATCCCACATTGGCAGAAAGTAAGCTAAAGCAGCTTGCTTGATGCTGCAGGTGCGATCCGACTATGTATGAGTTTAATGAAGTATAGCGGCAGTGCGCTGATCGTGACAAGCACGGCAAGCTTCCAGGCAAATACCAATGATACCACGAAGGACGTGTCTGTCAAACGTCAATCTACCGTAAGAAGGGGTGAAACTAGGATGGTATTCCCAAAACACGCACCAAAATACTCTGGCAGGAAAGCGATGCTAATGACGTAGAGAAGAAAAGTAACCACCTCGGAAATTACCATATAAAGATGCCTGAACAAAGGATGAGGCACAGTGTAGACTAGACAGAAAACAAAATTGGCATACCATGTCGTGATCTCTAAGGCGACCATGATGAGTTCGTTCAGAATCAAGGCTGTGAAGGAGATCGACACAATGTGCAAGAATTCGTTTTCAAACAGCACAAGGGACATGATCATGATTGCCGCACCTACGTATCAAATCGCTTCAGTAAAACACAAATATTTCCACTCCGGCACGCGCTCACCCTGATAAAGACTGGTCATCAACCATTGAAAGAATGTCTTATAGGATAATGCGCGGCCCTGAACATATTCAGATCAACCCGCCAAACTTGTAAACAAGTCTACACGAAATCGTCACTCACCTTGGTCAGCTCCTTATAGAGCTCAGGATATAATAAGGCAAGGTCTTCATTGACATCGCGATCAAGAACCAGAGAGAACACTGGAGCCATTGTGTATAGGGTGGCATACCCAACCATCAACCATCCCTGGTAGAGAGCAATTGGTGCAAAATAGAAGATGGCTGAGAACACAGCTTGCATGATGGAGATGATGAGACCACGATGGATGACAAACTGTGCCAACTTGGCAGAACGCCTGTAAGAGTTGCGCCCGTGCCAGAGCAGCAGTTTCGTAAGGAAACTGAACTGGGTAACGGAGAAGTCTGCGGCGAGGGATGCCTGCTTTCCCTCTTTCCCAACAATACCGACACCTGGCATCAAGTGAGACACAAACGATCACATCAAAAAAGTTTACCAGTACGCACCTACATCTGCAGCTTGTATCATGCTGACGTCGTTACCGCCATCTCCAATACAGCACACCCGCTTTTTTGTGTGGTTGCGGATTAGCCGAGCGACATCTGCCTTTTGAGTCGGCGAACAGCGACACGCAACGACAGCCGACAGTTTGGTAGTAATCTCGATGAATTCAATTCTAAACAGGCTGAGGCAAAGCTAAACTCAATTGAGCAGACAGGCGTGCAACGAGTTAGATGGAACTGACCTGGAGGGACTCCCCATCAATGACCAAACAACAGTCGAGCTTCGACTGCAAGAAAGCCAATTGATCTCGGACTTGATCCGTTGTCTTCACTGAAAAATTCAATCTTTACCATGTAGAACTCAAAAGCCAAGGAGAAAAACGAACGTTTGGCAATTTCATGGATGTACTGATTCCGCGCAACCAATTTTGTCGAAATCGCAATGCACCTCGCCGTCTCAATCTTATCCCCAGTCAACATCCAAATCTTAATCCCTGCGTTCCTCAACAGCTCCAGCGTGGACTTAACATCATCCTGCAACTTATCTTCCACGCCCGTCAACCCGAGTAATTCAAGATCGTGTTCAAGATACTTCGCAACGACGGCAGCCATTGCCTCATTCCTGCCCTCAAGCTTTACGCTCGCCTCATGGTGCTCCGTCTTGAAATCATTGTAAAGCTGAGGTCCAAGGCGTTTCCGCGCCATAACAAGCGTTCGTAGACCCTCACGCGCCATATTGCCCGTCTCCTCTTCCAACCAGTCATTCCGCTGCACGATTCTTGCCATGACAACATCAGCACCTTTCTGCAAGAACGTAATCTCACTCGTCTGACGGTCCCGCACGACAATACCCATGCGTTTTGATTCCGAGGTGAATGGGAAGATGTCGAGTACGTCAAATGAAATGATGACACCTGAGGGTGTACGTAGATCTATCCTCGTGCGGTCACGGAAGACTAGCGTAAGACCGACGGATTGAGTCCAGGTGACGATGGCGACTTCGTCGGGCGATGAGGCTTGATAAGTTACTGTACCATCGTCATTGCTTACTGGGGTCACCTAGAGGGGCTGAATGATAATGATATCATAATGACTGAGTACATACATTATGGCAGAGTGCCAGACTCAATACGACATCACGAACACGAGATGACATATCTCTTCGCCCTCGTGTCGCAAGTTGCGCGCCGGTGGACAAAGAGGCTTGCTTCATGTGTCCTATGTAAGTGTCCAAAGTCATTAGAATTCAGATGAGATTGATCTAGATCACATACCATGGTCGCCTGCTCCAAATGCAACTTCCAGCTGATGAGCAACCTCATCCATCGAGTCAAAACCGTATGACATTGTTCCCATATGCAATTTTTTCATTTCCATTTCTACTCTGAAATCAGTTGTACCCACTTTAAATAGTGAAGGCGTCTAACCGTTTTGTGTCAGAGTACCTGTCTTGTCACTTAACAAGTACTCGATCCGACCGAGCTCCTCTGGAAGGGTACTTGTACGCACAATCGTGTTGGATATCTCATTGTCATTCATTATTTGGTGTGCGTAGACCGTCTTTCCCATGTCGAGATTTACCCGCAAACTGGATAAAAGTAAACCTCAACCTGGAAAGTAAGAGAAAGCCAAACACCTTATCGGAATGATGGAAGAAAAAAGAATAAGAAACCGGAAGACGTAGATGTACCATAGTCCCCTGAAGCCGTTCAGAGCGACGAGCACGATTGACAGGGCGAATGTGACGGCGCAAAGGATCTGTGATAAATGATGAGGGTCAGAAAAAACTGAGAAGAAATCTCCAAGATGCTTACCTTCGCAAGCCTGTTGATCTCCAAATCCAGTAATCCGACTTTGGTTTCAGGATGACTCGTATTCATCACCGCCCGTGTTTCTGCGCCTGTGTATACCACCATCCCAACTGCCGAACCCGCAGCCAAGACCGTATTCGCCCATAAGACATTTTCAACTGTCAGCGGCGAAACCGAGGGTACAGATACCACTGAACCATCGACCTGCGGTGTATGGTTCATTGTGAAAGTCCCGATGAACGTATGAATATCTTTTATGGGGGAGTCCGCTAAACTTGTATCGCATCAATGTATAAGCTCAGCACAGGAAGTAAGAATGTATACCATAGATCTCAGCATCAAGCTGAGCGAGCGCTGCTTCTTCGAGCTTTTGACACTCTGGAACCGCAACACGCAGCTTCCAATCCGTCTCTCCGTCCAGCTGGTCCGTGCGAATGAAGCATGTACCTGACGAGTCCGATGTATGCAGAAGGACCAGATCGGCAGGCACCCGTTGGTTCTTCTCGAGGTGGATAAGGTCGCCAACACGAAGGGCGGATGAAGGTACTGATCGAGTGTGGAGGTATGCAACCTCTTGTGCAAGGGCTGAGGAATCATCCGGGGGACACTCCAAAATGAGGTATTTCTGAGAGTTGGCCTCGCGGTCTCGAAGATGACGCTTGTAGTCGTCGTACGCCTCTTTACCCATCGTCACGGTCAATACAAAGGCAAGCGGAGCGATGTATGTTACAATGTAACCTTTCAGACATGTAAATCGACAAACTCCAAGGTTATAACTTTTGGCTCACCGATTTTAAGGGCGGGGATGAACTGAGATAGGGCAACAAGAAGAAAATACAAGTTGAAGAAGAATTTGAACTGCTCGTAGAAAACAATCGGAAGGAATGTAAAGGCGTTGTACTTCTGGTTTCGTACGATGTTGGCTGGGAAGCGTGACTGGAATTTATCTGCGCTTGATCAGGTTTTCGAAGCGTTCCCTTGTAGAAAGAACACACTTGGGGGTTTGAATGGTACTGTACGTGAATTATCTTTCGCAAGAGCACGCGTTTGCTTCTTCAGTCTCGGTGTAGGTAACTATGGCACAATCAATATCGGTTAGGATTTGGTTAGAGAACGTTGCACGCCACCTGTGGTCTGCCAGAAGCGTCATGATCCGCCTCTGACTGATCTTCAAATTCTTCTCTTCCTAGAAGACCCGCGTGCTCTTCCGGGTCATCAGTATATCTCTCTTTCCGTTTCCCGGTGTGAAGGTTCTGCCGAGACGAGGAAGTGGCGATTGCAATATTCGATCGCATTGTGGGCATGACTTGAGGTGAATCAGGATCGTTGATAGGAATGTAGTTTGCGCGAGCTTTGTTTCTTCGGAATGAATGAAGTGGGATATCCGACATGAGCAGGTTGGAATGGATGCCGTCTTGTCTGACAGTCGTGATAAAGGTGTCGCCTAAGGCTTAGAACTCAACCCCCTCTCCTAGGCCCTTTGATGGAAAGCACTTGTAGCGTGTCGCAGCAGAAAGCAAGAAACAAAAGCAAGCAGGGAGTCGCAACCACGCAATGAAAGCCACAAGTTATCGAAGCCGTGTTGTGGTCTATTTGGAGGAAGCGCCACAACCAAGCGCTGGTCAACTGAACTTTGGAGTTGAACGATAACTCTAGCTGACTCAGGTTGTAGCTTTCGTCTCTCGACCCATCATGGACCCAAAGGGGATCACGACCAAGACTATCAGTAAGGGAACCCTTGGGCTTCGTTTCATGCAAAATGCTCTACGTGCCAAGCAACTCAAAGAAATTGAAATTGAAAAGGTGGAAGTCAAGGACGACGGGCAGTGGCAAGTTGATCAAAGAGTGAGAGACGCGTGGGGACCAGCACCTTCTTCAAGCTCGTTAGTTCCATCAATGTTTAACTCGTCGACATTAATCTCCTATCACTAATTCTTCAGACAAACAATCTCTTATGAAACTTCTTATCTGCCATTCATCTTTTCCTCCGATGCATCAGGTTCATCATCGGATATCGGTATACAGAGTCTAAAAGGGAGACGAGTATTCAACAAGCATGGAATTGAGGAAACAACACAAGAGGTAACTGTTTCTCATGGAATGCAATTATGTCTGAAATGTCTTCTGTGGAGAAGGAGCCAGAACCCACGCCTGTCTCAACCACAGCCTCTGATCAAAAACGGTCCAAAGTGCACCCTCGGCCCAAGTCCATTTCAACTGGTTCAGCTAATCTTTTTGGCTTTCCCGATCGGGCGCCCTCAAGGCCCAAAAATGCAAAAACAGTTAAACAATTGATTCACGATAACAGTGGCGTTGGAGAAGACCTTCATCCACGTTCCTCTCGCCAACTTCCAGACCTCAAGCCGAAATCAGAACTCATACTTGTGTCTGCCCCTCCACAGCCAGTTTTCCTCAAGCCCGCCGGTGTCGACGATCCTAACGGCACGCTCAACCCTGACATCATCCATGGTGCGCGGAACCAGAAAAGGTTCAAACGTGAGTGTTCATCCGTAGAACATCTCGACGGCGAGGAGGATACCAAACGCAAAAAGAAAAAGAAAAAGATTCAGAAGAGCACAATGTGATCGCACCTCTAAGCTTTCCAGGTAAGTCATCATAACTACATGACGTGTCTCTGCTTCATAGACGCACAGCTTATTCAACTTTCGCTCAAGCGGCATTAATGCTTTGCCCCTGCATTCGCAAGGATCAATGAGATCAGCGAATGCCCTCTGGTTCCTAGACGGTTCGCACCGATCTGAGTTGCAGCTCGTGGATGTCCTGTCACTTCCGCACGAGATTAATATTACATACTCCACAGCAGCAAGCCTTACAGGTATAGAAAGAGGGGTTTGGTCGTGTGTTTGTGATCTCTACTTTTCATCAAAGTCACCTGGACTTCGTATGCCTGTGCTCCTGAGAGTATTTCAATCTGGATGACCAGATTAATCCAATTTGACATCATGATTCACCGTATGCGTATAACCAACCAACACGAGGTGATTACTGAACTATGACAGTCCCGGGAGATTGCAGGACCAGGTGCCTTGCGTGTCTGAGAGATATACTGACATAAGTCCCCGACATCGGGTAGCGACCCTTGAAATGCAAGAAGAGCAAGATCATGGGCGACCAAGAGTCTTCTCAATAGAATAATGAATTCCACGACGTGCGCCCAGCTCGGTATACAGATCTCCTCTTGCTTGAGATTCGGGTTGTCCATCGTCATCGATCCGGAAATGAAGGAACAGGAGACAGGTCACGTCATGGTCATGGGTCGACGGCGATCGAACATGTTACATAGTCTACCCCCAGCAATTTCGGTTCCATGATGGGGCCTCACCCATGCAAAGACGGAACATCGATCATGGATGTCTCATGGATGAGAGCTTCGGGAAGATGCTCGGGAAGATAGGTTCGCTTCACAGTCAGGGAAGTGCTTCGAGTGACCAGTGGCGATGATCGGCCGGTTCCAAGAGAACTCAGGAGTTCCTCTGAGGTGTAACTTTTTCACCAGAGTGGGCAGTGAACGATACTAAAAGCTGCCACTGTCACTTTACCCGACCCGTATGTATTCAAAGTTGAAGAGACGTTCAGGAAAACGAAGGGGCGGCTTTTTCGTCATGAATTGAGTGGGTATCACCGAGTGTACATATATACCCACGAGACCGCGTGAAGATTTTTGCAACCAGAAATGACATGTCAAAACCGTAAGCCAGGGTATTTGAATGGCGCCGTAAACTTTGGCCTGAGAAGTACATTGACAGAAGTGCTATATATGTCCTGGGCAAGCGTTGCCATCGCAAGTTGGGCTCCTATCGCCCCCTCATTGCCTTCTCGTTAAAATAGGCAATTGTGCATGCACGCTATTATAGAACCACATATAGGTGTATGATTCGCCAGGAATTCACAAGGGAACAATGAAGGATGCATAAGATACAGGTTATCGAGGTCTCTCATTCTGGTTAAAACCCACTTCTCACAGAGTGACAGATAATACAGCTTTGACGAGGAACTTAGTAATTTTCAAACACATGAACTCCAGATTATTGATCTCCTTGCTCGTGCTATCAACAATCATTTGCCAATATATCAAATGCGAATGACTGAATCCGTTCGCCAGTGATGATGTGACAGTGGATCAGTAGATCCAGGGCTTCATAAGTGCCAACCACCAGCAGAATTAGTTAGAGCTACTCGCTGCGTGAGTAGGTTGCGCGTTTGGCGTTGTGGACGCGAAGCCATCATTGATGGTCAAAGACCACATCCGAATAAATGCCCTAATCCGGAAATCGTGGTTCAAAAAAACCTGGCGATCACACGGAAATAACGCTGGATATCTTTGTAGCAGTCGTCAAGCTCAGCATCGAACGTTATCAACCAACAGTCAAGAGCTATAACGCAGGTTAGACTGTTTCCTTTCGTGAACAACATAGACTCTGATGGAGACACACGTCAAGGTTGAACGTTGAACGTTGAATGTTCAATTACCGGCTCTGATGGCAACCTCATCCATTCATAACGCGATTGACTACTCGGAGTACGAGCCAGGTACTTTGCCCCCCCACCGGCGAAACGACTCTACGACATCGGGTGCAACGACCCTCCAGGGCTCTTCCGATTGCTCGCATCCTACGGAGCCGTTGCTCCAGCACTACACCTCGGAACCTTCTGACTATCTCGACCTGTCGTTACCGCAGCCCCCACATACCTGCGGCCCGCGTCCTGGATGGACAGCGCGCCCATCGATAGATGGCGACTCAATAAGTGCAAGAGAGCACAAAATCCTTCACGAACATATCGTGCAGAGACAGTCGAGGCGGCGATTATGGTATAAATGTTCGCTCGAGGTCGTAATAAGTGGGTTTTCAATTTCCATCGTGACCAGTGACATACCAACAATGAACAGCTGCTTTTGCAATTTACAACACCACTCGTTATTTTCTAGCATTCACTATCTATGAGTCCATCGAGGGTCAAACTGCATCTCTTGCCCTAGGAATATGCACAGGCGCTGTATTTGCTCTCACAGTATGCTCTATCATCGTGTGGCTTTTCCAGCCTTACCTTCTGGTACATCGTGTCCCACTACTTTTTCTCTTGCGAACCCGCACTGTCTTCCACTCCGCCGCGTCCTTTGTCCTTTTTGCCCCCGCAGTGGTCAATACTGTATTACTTTTTGTTTGGAAGAACTCCCCAATTAAGGAATTGAACGTTCGACGACGTTGTCATGTCGATATTGACGTGATATGGTCTGTGTCCAGGTCTAGTAAACAGTGCAAGCTCCCTGCATGGGATATCTGGATAACTCTTTCAGTCCTTCGTCTGGTCATTACCATCATCGTAATTGTAGGCCTCCATATCAATGTTCGTTTTCATACCTGATGATGACCATTTACATAGGTTATCTACCATTGGATCTCCGTGAAATACAGTCGTGTGCACCTAACGCGGAATCGCTACGCTCCAGATCCTTCTTCGAGACTACACTTTTCACCCGGATTACCTATGACAGAGACGTCTGCGCCTTTATCCACAGATCCGGTCCGGCCTCCATTACACTTGCATTCACGACATCAGTCTTCTGATTCAACGTTGCGTTCTCAACCACATTCAAAGGACTCATCTAATCACCTCGAGTCATTACCCTCCATTGTTGCAAACTCAATACATTCGAATGAGGAAAACGTGGGCAATCACCATCAATCAGACGCAGATCACGAGACTGCCAAAGTCGCATCAGACGATTATTATGAACATTTCCGCCAGCTCGTCTCCCGAATTACGCGTGAAACTGAAGAGGCTCTCGCGCTCACATTAGCTGGAACGGCAGACGCCAAACAATATATACCGAATATAGATTTTGATCGTCCTCGAGTTCCACCTGCTATTGGCTACGACGAATTTGGTCGTCCATACCCACCAGACGAGCATATTCCCATCATGAACAGCTATGTACGGCGAATGCCTACAATCGAATCGATGGATTCACGCGAGGTAGCATCCAGTTATTCGCGCAATGATACGATGAGGACCAGTATCCGGAGTAGTTTGCAAATCAGCCGACCGCTCACACGTGCCGATACTCTCAGTGACAGCGCTTTCGGGAGCCGACATTCTAGTCTCACTAACAACATACCCGTTAGTGCAGAGATTATGTTCAATACGGCCAGGTCAACCGAAGTGGGCGAGCTAGTAGATAAAAGTGGCAGGGTAACTAGTACCACAAGCTCAAGCTCAAGCTCTCCCTCGACGACTTTGCTGTCATACCACACTGCGACAAGTAATGGCTCCGCCAGGTCCTCCGAATTTTCTCCTTCTGGTACTTATACTTCGTAAAAAATGGGACTTTCGGATCGGATGTACTGATGTACTATATTATACCTATCGAGTAAAGTACTTATGCTTATATACGTATGTAACCATCTGAGTTGTACCTCGGACCTTTTTTTCAGCTTTCTCACTACTTGTGGCGCCATCTTGGCATGAAAAACTTCACCATCCCTCTTGCCGTTCCTAAGGACCCTGAGTATCGAGTCCTGGATCCTATTATGACCATTTCCATCAGATCATCAAAAGAACCCGCCACCGCCACTTGAATGCCTCTTGACTGCCGAGACAGATAACTTGAATGAAGTATGTGGGCGTCAGCTTAGCGTAAGTAGTATGAGCAAGTTGAAGGAACGCCGCCATTCCATTTATGACGTCATAACTCTTTTCTTCCGTGTAAGATATATATATTCTCATCGAAAAACGAGGCAGCCTCGGGATTCAAGGGGGGTAATTAATATTAATCTCAAACTCAAGGATCCTGCATTATTGTGCGCCGATCAAACTTTAAATGTTGAAAGAAACTTTCTCAATTAGGGCTTCATCCGATATCAATTCCTGCCCGCAGTGCCCGTGGTAAGTGGGTCTAGAGTCTGCCTTCCACCAACGTGGTATGATTGACTTCAGAAGCCTCGCTGCAAGTTGATAAGCTGAATCGTCTCGTTGAACGCAATCACCATTACGGACCTTGAGAAGACCCGAGAAGCGAGACGAATGTTTGGCATCATGAGAATGATGAGGGCACAAGAAAATACCTATAGACTTTAGAAGTTTTGCTGGTCATTAGCATTGTTGTCAGAAAACACGCAATGACTCTATACATATCTATGCAGGTGAGGTGAGGCTCTAAGTTGTGTGTCATACTTCATTTAGGCGATGACTTCGAAGTGACTTGTAATCTCGACAACAATGTATAAAGTAACGACGCAAGGCGGCGTTCAACTACCGATGCGGAGGTTTAGGTTCTCTAGTTGGAATAGCAGTTTTGCCACCTCCGCATCGGACGAAGCCGCTCAGTTGCAACGAGTTTTGTGAATACTCAGCGACACCTGTTGTCAAGATTATCTGACGAAACCAGCTAGGCTGAAGCAATCGACCCACTCAATGGCGGCCGTGATCTGACAGGGTTCAGTCAGGATGGAGCTACCATTTGAGCACGTTTGCGGCTGCTCATCTGGAGCCGAGGACTAGCTGTTCAAACAAGTAATTCTACAAACAGATCCTCCATGGACGGACCATATGACCTCTTTGCTCCACCGATTAACCGACTGTCTGTCTTTCGGATGACCAATAATCATGGCCAACTTGGCGGTATCATCCACAGCTGCTCACGGGTCACAGACAGGATTGTTTCTGCATTCAGAACACCAACTACTAGTGGCTAGCCAGTCCTTTCGCATTTTTTGCGAAGCAAACATTCTCATGGGGACCCTAGCGATAACCATTCTGCAACCATTATAGGGACTTGCAAGGTTGTAATAAGACATTATATGTTGATGTGTGAAGTTTGAAGATTGCCTGGAATAATCAGGTGTAGCTTGGGAAAGGATGGTGAAAATAATCCAAGCCAATGGTCTCGTCGTGAGGGGCCTGCTGAGAAGAAAGCCACCGTCATGGGTCCACTGCCAAGCCAAAGCATCATAGACATAAACATCAATGGTCAGTGAATATGTTATACCAGGTTCATCTCCACTATGCCAATTTGAGACAATTTAAAATACCCTCCATGGATATCACGTACGGGAGAATCAAAAAGCATCTGACAGATGTGTGTAGGAAAGTTGGAAACGGGTGATATATGAAAGATGTTCTTACTTCTCGGAGGGTGACGCCACCAAGGGTTGAAATACGACTCTTGAACGTCAAGAATCCTCGGGCCTCAATCCAGAACTGAGCTGGAAAAAGATGAGCCGGCGGTCATGTATTGAACACGTGCTTCACACCTCTCAAAATTCTTGCATAGATTTTTGTCATCGATTGGGACCAGGTGCCAATGCTCGCATTGTCGAGGACCAAATGCACGAGCTGATTCGTTCCTTGACGATGAAAGATTAGCAAACCTTTTAAACAAATACAATGGCAATCCCGAAACCCTTTGATTCGTGTTGAAAAGAGCTCGATTACATCAACGCATCTGAGGTACACCGCCTTGGTGACTAAGGATGGATGGCAGTGTAGATGACAGCAGTTGTTCATCTACTTGGTAATTACTGCAAGATAACGTCAAATCCTTTGCGTCAGACTCAGACTCCGCAACATCTCCGACTCAAATAACTGTCACAAGAAGTGCCAAATGAGAATACATTGTTGTCTTATAGCCGTCAAGAAGATTGAACAATCAAAGCTCTAATACGCGTCCAAAATATAATGCCACTCATCTTTCCGCCATGATACTGCACGTCGTTACCGAGTTAAGGCCTGCAGCGTAAATTTCGGACAGTTACTAAATTTTCTGTACGATCGCCCGAGACATCTTTACGGCACCCGACATCAAACTTGATGAGAATTTTTTGGAGGTAACAAGCGCGTACCCGGAACTGTCGCGGAGGCTATGTGGCAGCTTTGTAAGTTTGCATGAAATATCATCAACCGCGACATTGGCAGACATCGCAGACATCAATTAGTCTCCTGATGACGCGTGAGGCCTCTCCGGAATCATGCCGGTTTGCATATCGATCGTGGCCTCCATGTGCATGATCGACAGTGCATTCGGAATGAAGGATTCGACAGACTGGCCTGATACAGAGATGTGGTTACCAGCAGCGAAACACAATGAAGGTTTTCGTCTCCATTTGAGATCGCCAGTGCTACTTCCACCTGTTACCCGTTGTTCGTAACTTACAAGCCACCCGCCGCCGCGGCCTCGGCCAAGTTCTATTTCCGCAATAGCTTTTTTACCGAAGCATCATGATACATGGAAGCCGACAAGTGCGGCTCAGATGAAGAACTCGAATCATGATCAAATATACATAAATCACATACACGTCTTCTAATCTGAGCGGTTTCTGTCAAAGATGACATGTAAGTATGTAAGAGGTTCCTTGACACCTTATAAGGATCAGATAAAAGCATCTGACAACATGAAGAACAAACGCTAACCCTGACTCCACGCCTTCTATACGGAGATCGAACACATTCCATTCGTTTTGAGCTGAACTGGTTTCGATCTACATATAGCTTCGCGATCAACTTGCCTCCCTGCTGTGTGTGGATATAAATTGCCCTCCTTTATCTTAACAAGTGACTTCAATCCCCTACCTCTTCCAATACTGTCATGACTGGCAATTATCACCTCCGTCCAGTGTCAGATAGTTCTCCATCACCTTCTCCTACTACTACTACATCCACCCCTGCTACTAGTCAAAGTCCTGCAACCAAAACCCACCCTCCCATCCCCTCATCATCTATGTCCTCAAATGGCCGTCCACGTCGCCCCCTCTCTCCAAGTTCAATACGAGGTATGAGTTTTTTCACCCTTCGAGTCAATATGTCAACTTCAGTTCATTATAGATGTCGATCTCAATACCACACCCGACATGCCGCACCGGAAATATGCTGCTCCTTTGACTGGGCATGACCTAATGGCAATGTTTCCACCGGCTCCACCCCAAATGACTGAAATGCGAGGGGGGCCTACTAGTGGATTCTTTCATAAACAAGAACGCGCTTTCTTTGCCCAAGCTGGCCGTGAAATAGTCCGTGTTCGAGTCGAAGTTGATATTCAGAATGGGGCAGACCCCGATCCAGCCAAACCTAGGGGGAGGGACAACTCTCGGCCATGGCCACCGTCCGCCCATCTCCCTCATCATTCTCCATTACAATCATCTGCGTCCGCTCTCTATTCACATCCGCCGGGATCTAGGCCTTCTCCCAGAGGTGCTGCTCCTGTCACGTCTACGCCGCTATACCCGATCCCGTCCCACTCACCTTCCTCGCAGCATCCACCTAATCTCCACCCCCCTGCGTTACGTACTTCGCCCCATGAAAGCCCGCAAAGCGGGCCCAAAAGCGAATTTCACCAAGATGAGTATGGTGACGATGATGCATGGCGTCGGCCAATCCCATATGCAGAACGTAGGAGGGCAGGAAAGCATACTCGTCGCGTGATTGTGCGGTGATGATACCTTACAGTACGTCCATGCTCGGTGCTGTTTCGATTCCGAACCATTAGTTGATCAGTCTTGAGTTAGAGCTTGCCGCCTTGGGGCGTCGACTTACATATTATAATATTTTTGGCATTTGACTCGGCATTCTCATCCTCATTAATCATGATCCTCACTGTCTTGGCCACACATGTACAATACTTGACTCAATTGATATCGTTGCCCAGACCACCCTGATACTTAAGAGCTGTTAATAATGTCATATCTCCCCGCCCCTGATGCTTATAAGTCATTCATATGCCAATATTTGCTTTTGTTGCCAAGTGTATCATATCAGTCAGTACACATGTTGAGTATGTTACTTCCTATGACCTTTTTGTCACACTACATAGTTCGTGATCAAGTTCGCACAAGACTTCATAAAAGCACGTTCGATCGCAAATCAGTGATCATGATCGATATTTCGGCCAATTTTATTTGAATTCTTGCCGGAACCAGCGGCGGGATCTAAGATTTTGCCGGAATCTGCTTCCGATGGTGCCTGGCCGACCCTGCCCCCTCCCTCAGGTTCCAAATTGAAGAGGCGCCCGTCCCGCATTTCGCCACCGAGCTATGTATGTGCGCCAACATACATATAACTGTATGATGGGAAATATAATGAATGCCGTGGACTTTGAAGCGGAAGCAATTCGTCTTGATCACTAGCGGCGGTCCTTCTCGGGCTTGTAGTTCATCCTTGGTCCCCGCACGGCTACGGTGATGATTTTTTGGGCTTGTGACCCTCAAATTAGATATACATCCTTACGTTCTAACTCAGCATACCCGCCAAAGTCAAACCATGATGCCGTTTTATCCATCCGTTTACGACATTGACACCCAAGGCATCTCCATTCCCGTTCATGTGCAACGTCAGTTACCTAAGGATTCTGTATGCCTGTAAGACTGTAAGTTGGTCAATTTTACGCAATTGAATCTAAGAACGCTGAACCGCTTCTCATTCTTGATTTAAAAACATGATGCGAGGCTCAAAATCTTTCTGAGAGTATTTGTGAAGTTGATCGAGTACCGGGAAGTCGGCGGTCCACATGTCCCCGGTCGCTTGGTTCATGTTTTTCTTGCGACAACGCCGGCGAAACAGATCTATAGGATCAATCAGAAAGAACCTCATGCGGCCAGCCCCAATGCGAGGGCCGTGCTAAACGGTTATTGCCCCCATTGCTATGCGTTGCGTAAATGCGACCAAGCAGGAGTTACCTATTTGAACATCTGAAGCTTCTTTGATAGAACACTATGAGCAACAAGAGTTTGGTGTGCCTTTTCGAGCAATGCCCAGCCATACTTCTACAAGAATCCGCGGCGCGTGGCGGTAAGAAACGAGTGTGCACCAGGATCCAATCTCGATATATGGTGTCAGAAGGTCAAGATGGAGTTAATGTTATGCAGCTACGTGTGCATTGGTACTTAGACGGACGCAACGCACCGGCGCTGTCCAAAAGGGCGTTTCGCAAAAGAATTTCGCAAGTGACCCATCGTAAGTCTTCGACCAATTACGGAATTTGCTCATTCATGATGGAAATACGGGCGCCGTAAAACTACAGATCCGTACACGGCATCCTTCGGCGGATATTGCTGCTTTGTCAAATCTTTCTCGAGATTTATGCGGTCTTGTCAAGTATTGACAGAAAAGACACAAGGTGCGAAAATGAAGGAAGCGTGAGCGCAGAAAGCTTACAGGATCCATCAACAGAGAAGCTGAGTTTGACACGTCATGTCAATGTATCCCCCAAAAGGTGAGGACTTTACTATGAGATGATTGTAAGTATGTAAGTCAGCCGAAAGTGAATGGCTGATAAAGGGGTGATCCGGTTTCGATGACGTCTTTGCTTATTGTGAAGAATCTTCGGGTGCTCGTTAATAATTCTGAGCTTGAGGAATGCCATTTAATCGGCAAAACGTCTTTCTGGAAGATGCAGCATGATAAGAACAGTACCTCTATCGGCGCAGGTCGGCGCCATCACAGGGCTTCGCGATACTGCACCGCGTTTGAGTACTGAGTTGCGGTATGCATTACGAGACCATAGTACTTGCGTACAGAAACTTGAGTCATGTCGACAACCGTGCAGTTTCATTCGACAAACAGAGACAGAGACGAATGATGATTATGTAATCAGATAACCCTGACAATAACTTGCCACCTTCGTGACGTGCAGCCGTTGCTGCCTCGCTTCTTACTGCCATCTCAATCACTCTGGATAATCCAAGTCAGTATTGCCACATACAATATCCTTTTCTTGACCTATCCAATTTCCTACCTTGATCCAACTGGTAACCAAATATCCCGTCCATACCCATGCAAATAGCTCATCAAGGGATCCATATCAGTTTCAAGTCTTGACCGATCAAAGGATGGAAAGTGAGAACCTTAGTCAATTCATCGGAGTGACAGGGGCGTCGTGGGTAGTTTCGATACATCCAGACTGGTCAAGTTAACCACAGATTATATCAAGGCCACAAGATGCGCGGAAATTTCTGGCGAAATATAAGCGTCTCGATGCAGCTATGAATGCTTTCTTCGATGCTCACGAGCTCAATACACCAACGAGACAGCTGCCGACAGCTGCGCCATCAAGTTCGAGGCTTATCACACTCTTCAACAAGTATAAAGGTCTGTGTCCTTCCTTTCCAGTGACTTCAAACAATTTTTGAAATTTCAGTATTCCATCACATCAATTAGATCCAGATGGCAACGAGATCACTGTGGATGGTACAATCAGACTGTGCGGAGATCTGGGAGTTGATCCCGAAGACGTCGTTTTACTCGCTGTGGCGTTTGAATTAAAATCACCTGGAATTGGAAGATGGACGAAGCAGGGTTGGATAGAAGGCTGGAAAGCTCTTGGGTGCGTCATTTGCGTCTCAATTGGTGATCTAGTGTAGCGATAACTTTTCAGAGTCGACTCGATACCTGCTATGAAAGCTACCCTGCAGCAGCTCAGAACCAAGCTTTCCAATGATTCAGCTTACTTTCGCAAGGTGTATCATTATACGTTCCTATTTGGCAAGTCAGAAGGTCAACGTAGTCTGGGTTCGTCACCTCTTCCGATTCTACGGCCTTCAATTTACCAGTACATACATGATGCGCAGGCATGGATAGCGCACAAGCATTTTGGGCCATACTCCTCCCGCATGGAATGAAGGGATCAGCTTTATCTCACATCAGGACGGTGTCGAGCGACGGTGACATCCTCATGGAGGACGAAGAAGGATGGAGATCGGAGTACATCCAGTGGTGGTTCGATTTTTTGAACGAGAAGGGTGGTAAAGGTGTCAGCAAGGATACATGGATCATGGTTTGTGCTATACATGTCTTTCTCTGTCTTTCCTATCTAAAAACTGCGGTCAGTTCTTGGACTTCGTGCGTTCGATCGACTGCAAGTTTTCAAATTATAATATAGAAGGTCATATCTGATTTCAGCTTTGAGAACCACGAATCTGATCCAACCTATCCAGAGGCGTGGCCGTCAACCATAGATGACTTCGTCGAATACGCAAGAAAGCGCCTAGGGAATTGAAATGTGGAATCATTCAACCTATATATAAATTGATCATTCTTTACATGAGCTAATTGTTTGTCTTGTAGAATGCTGTGTCTTTTTGTGATATAGTAAGGGACATCCAAATCAGGCGAGAACAATCTCACTTGAGTGGTATGACAATAAAATGCCAATGTCAAAACTATCCGGATTGGTCGGGCCGTATGATAGAGACGAAGCCTTCGGAGAGAAGAAATGCCTGGGATTCTCTGCAAAAGATGAAGGACCGGGTGCGGGGAGATACATCTGTGCCTAGATCGAAAAAGTCCCTGGTCCATTGACGAGAAATGATGTATGTGAATGTTGAACGCGCAGGTGGTCACCCCAGAGCCCAGATTAGAAAACGAATTCGACGAACCAAGGTTCGGTGACAGCTGTACGACGGCGGAGACATATCCCCGGGTGAGCTGGCTTCGTCTCATGTGTTCCTTCTTGACACCACATGTACATCCCTGATGAGTTTTGTATGCGAAAGATCTGAGGGTCTGCCGGGGATGTTCCCAGAATTTGTTCTTTGCATCTTCTCAGGTATCTCAATTATGAGCCGAGAGATTGGAGACTGGTGGATCCATAAGTAGATGGACGACGGGTCACGAAGGCGACAAGTTCTTGTCGACTACAAGACTCGGACATATTATTCCTTGAAAGAGTTCCGATAATCAACAGATGCCATGTTGTCGGCGATGTACCAAATCAACATCTCAGGAGTCGGGTTCTCTGGGATGACTCCCAACTTGTCGAAGGTTCTCTCCGATATTCTGTCACGAAGAGGTGTCGCAGTCGCGGGCCTGCATCTCGTCGATACTGAGATATTTGTTACCCAATGGAAACTGATTCGGACTTGTACTCAAGGCAAATCGATGATCAGCACGGGCGAAATACTTGGATATGATTGTACTGAACAGTCTGTAAAAAATCCTCAATGACAATTCAAGTTCCTGAAGGACGCGGGGAGTTTGAAGTTTGAACCCGAATAAAAAAACGAATATAGGCCGTATGTGGTGAGCTCATGATTGAATAAGTTCTTTCAATAACCTCGCATTGCGCCAAGTTGATAGTAAACTTAGGTGCAGGAACTTACTGTTGATATGTAGAAAAGACCTGCTGAGATTGACACAGCCTTCAGATCAAGTACTCATGAAAGATTCTATAGACTAGATATATATTTTTTGATAAACATATTCGCCGGTCGGACGCAGATGCTGTGATGGCACTGGGAGAATCTAGCTGACGAACTTGAATGACGAGGACCCTTGAATATAGTATTTTCTGATTTGTTTGTGGCGATGAGAATTATTACATCAAGTTAATAGCACTGAATCAATGTGGAGCAAGCTTCTGTCAACTCTGAGTACTTTGACAGAATGTTGTTTGTTGAGAATGCGAATGAGATCACTTATGCAGTAACTCATTAGCAAAGCTATTGATTCAAACTATGAAACCACTGCATCTGTGACGAAAAAAATTGTCAACTTGAGGCTAAGCCATTGAGTGAACTTCGGATCATTAACTTTTGTCATGGCTCCAATGGCTTGAAAGGTGCGCTTCACGATCATCCACTTGTGTCATGGGACTGAACGTATCCTGAAGTTCTAGAAGATCCCCGCGTGGACATGTACGTCACGTACAAGTACTGTGCGACAGTAGATCGGCAGATAAAGATGATATCTCTCACAGAACGGAGGAATGACAAAAATGCGAAGGCCCAGAAAAAACTGACACGAGTGTCCGCATGCACAATAGGGTGCAACGGTCCGTGTTGGTAATCAGTTTTGGTATCAGAGTTAGAAGCATACAGAGAAGGTTGCTGAGATCTTTGTATCGGTTTGGAACTCGGAGTCTGTCGAAGCGTTCTTTGAGGACGTTAGACTATAGATATTTCTTCTTATTTTTTGCTCTTTCCACTGATACCCTCATTCTGAGTAAACTCAAAGGTATCTGAATGATTTTAATGACTCTGTCGAGTTCATGCGCTCCGACTTAGGGATTTGGGTTTCGATCATATCTCCTTAAAACCGCATCTTCACGTCGAATATGCAGAGAGATGTGGTCAAATATGACATTCTTCTGGTTCACTGTCACGACGCAGATATGTTGTCAAATATGATATTCTTCTGGTTCAGATCATAAGCCACGATAATTCGGTGTTACTTGATTGACGGAACATGTTTGAGAAATACCGCGGGGATTAAGCCGAACTTGTTACAACGTTTGCCAGACCGAGAACCTGTTGACACCGGCAATGGCTCTGTGAAACGGCATTTGATCAAGCGGATACTACCGGTTGACACATTTGGTACGTACGCACGCAGTTCAAATTGAGATCTGTGATCAGTACAATAGGAAACCTTTGGAACCCCCAAGAATGGGATACATACATTTTCAGGTCCATGCTGGGTGTCATTACTACTACCACCATCGATGGAGATGCAATTGACAATATCATTTCGACCCTCAGTGGGAAAAACAGTCGACTAGTAATCGCAGATCTGTCGATGTTTGGCTCTGGGTTATACACCTGAAAAGCTTGGCCACATCAAAACCGTGTATGCAGCTTCAGACGGATGTCTAGGTAGCAGACAGAAACAGATTGTTAGAGTTGTACAATCTGTCATCAATTACGCGTTCGGCCATCAGGCTGCTACTTATGTGATCAGTCGCCCGCACGTTCATTCAAGATGTTACGTAGAACATAATGGGTAATATGCGAGCATTCCACCGTTGAGTGATGACCAGCAAGGAGAAGTTTGAGATACTTCTGCCTGTTGGAGACATCATGTTTGCCTCACCAAAAGATTCGTTAGTCTCCGTGGCGATGACGGACACAAGGCTTGACGGAGATTGGACAGCGTTATTCTCAATACGTAAATAGCCTACTTAGGCAGCAGTACACAAGGCTAGATCAAAGCCGTCAAGGAAAAATCGATACATACATGTACAACGGATGAGTCTCACAATTGGGCAGCAGAAGCAGGGACGTCTTCTTGAATGCAATTGAGCGGCATGGATGCAAGGGTTGGATCGCAGGGGTTGCAGTGTTGAGCGCCGAGCGTTGCCTTGCGGCTCGGGCCATCATTTCAGCCGAGCAGAGCATTCAGTGGCGACAGGGCCAGCAGGATTCTACAACGGTCATCTACTTGACCGAAGTTCAAACTGTTACAAGTATCCACCCGAAATGGTCAAGGAGGGTAAGAATGGTGATTCCTTGACTAGCCTGAGGCTCGACACTTCTGACCGGGCGACGATAGCCGCAAGAATTTTTGACGCGTCCCTTGACAGCGCGAGACAAAACGAACGTAAGTTCAACATGGGTTCCGTGGACGCAGGGACTTGACTTGACCTACTCTTTGTGGCTCCTGATGATGAATTCACTAAAATCCTCTGCCATCCACAAAACATCAATATAAACCCCTGCCGAAGTAACGCCAAACGTCTGTGTAAGCGCATCTTGGAGTGTCTTGCGAAGACTGAGTGCATCACGATCTGAGCTTTCGGGTGTGATGGAAACGCGAATATAGTGATACAGCGATGATAACGAGTGCATGATAGTTGTACACAAAACAAATATATTTTATTACTCGGGTAAATAAATGACACGACCAAACAACGGCTGTGGCCATGTACGTCATGGGCGCTGTGCATTAGAACCTCCTCACCCACGGTTGCTCTCCCCCTCTAGACCATTCAATGACAGCAAACCGCCACAACCATCATAATTCATCGGTGGTGGGGTCAAAATGTTGTGGTGTCGTTGAAGATGCAGCGAATCGCACTCTGTTGAGAAGGGCCACACGATCAAAACCGCAACCATGGATTGTGCGTAAACTCATGGTCGGTATCACATCGGCCATGATGGGGTATTCGGTATATGTGTTCCTTGGGAGGATGTGCGTGGACATGATCAAGAGAAGGGAAAATGCTGGGGGTTCAAGAGGCACAGGTAGTAAGTCACATCCCCCCCAGTCTAAAGAGTTGCATTCCGCGCTCTGGAAGTCTCAAAAAAAAAATAAAGAATTCTTGGAATGCCGACACTTAACTGAACAGCCCAGAAGTGGTTGAAGCCACAGCTGATCCTGTTTATTATATATCAAAGTCGCACTCACATAATGTTTAGTTGCTTTGCTTGTTGTGTTTGTCATTCTCTGGCTGTGGATGGTTTGGGCCTATGCTAGGGTAAGATCGCATTGGCGTTGCGTGCAATTCGAACCCACCTATCATTATTTCAGGTTGTCTTCACATCGCCAGGGTACGCGAAAGATGTGGGTATACTCAACGTTCTCTATCACTGGTCAATTCACATTCTTTCAGCATGTCTCCAAGAGTAACCGGCCTATGTTTCCTGAACCTCGGACTCCGTTCATTCCTTATGACAATGTCGTCGAGAATCATCGATACCCAGCTCGACCGTCCCACTCCACCGGACCCTCACGCGACCTAGACCAAGAAAGCATTGGGGGACTCCCCTACGAAAACCTCCCTGTGCACCAGTCCGTAAATGCCTCGAATCCTACAGTGATGAACAACGTTCCACGTGCCGAAGAAAATGAAAAAGACTCTAATAATGGTTTCCCTCGGAAACCTGCGCTTGTATATACCAGACATAAAGACGTTGCGGATCATCTACACAGGCGGCCTCCGACGACGCCTATTCTTCGGCCTGAACATCGATATTGTGAGATCGACCAGATAGTGAAGCCCTACAGAACACATCATTGTCGGAGTTGTGGTACTGTGCGTTTAGGCCTCATACGCTTTTGAAACTATAGCAGTGACAATTCCCTACTTTCTAGTGTGTCCTGAAGTATGATCATCATTGTCCTTGTATGTTGTTTTTGTATCTGGAATTCGGTTCTGTTCATTGAATATTGACTGCCAGGGATTGGACAGTGTGTTGGAGCACGCAACCAAAAGGTGCGCAGTGACCTGTTACTTCTCATAACCATTGCTCAAGCATGCACATATATCCAGTTCTTCATGAACTTTATACAAGCCGCTTCAGTTTTCACGACATACACTTTTGTCACTCTACTTGTCTTCGTCATCCTACGTGCCACTTCAATCGACGGGCATATTGATCCGCAAAAGATTGTGATCATCGCCTTGTACGTTGATATGGGTCAGTATCATCTTTACCCTCGCAATACTGACTTCCATTGTATTCCAGCGGAGGAGTGTTTGTGGTGTTCACAATACTCATGCAATTCACGCACGTGCGGTTAATACGGTCTGGCAAGACGACGTTGGAGAGCATACAAGGAAACCGCATGGAGCATCGAGAGAAGCAGGCGATGAATGATGTAATTGGCTATTGGGCGATTATGTGCGGATATCCTAAGCATGCATTGTGCGCACCGCTAACCTCCCTTCACAGAGCCAAACGACGAAAGGCGCGTAGCTATGACGAGGAGTGGGGTAGGATCAGCCATGAGGGCAATATCTGGTGGCTAGGTAGCGCTAAGAAAGGTTGGGTCGATGTCATGGGATACAATGTTTGGGGATGGTTTTGTGAGTCTCTTCTTAAAAACTTTCTTCTTCCTTTGTCCTTGTATGACCACCCCTTCCATGCGCGATGTCCTTGCCAGACATCATGAGGTTTTAATTCAGAATTCCCGACTGGGCAAGACACGCTGATTTTTGCATCGGTATGGTCTAGACCGGCAAAATCATTTACCCTTTGAGACATACTCCTGTCCTGCGCGCTTGCTTGCTTTTATCTCAATTTTCCTCACAGTGCTGCTGCTGTGGATTACTTACATGGCAGCATCTGTACCGGCGCTAAGCAGTTCTTCGGGGCAACTCGCAAGTTTTGGACACGCAGCAGCCACACGTGGTCATACCGTGCAACCCCCATTCTATATCCGAGTGGATTCCGAATGGCATTTGTATACATATATCTCGCTTCTTTTGACTTATCAATGCTATCTATGCATCGAGGCTGACCATGCTTCCCCACACAGTGCCGATAGGAAAAAGCTTGAACGATGGTTTGACGTACCCTGTGAATCCACGTTTCGATGCACAAGGTATCTGGCGGAAGCGAGCTGAATGGCCTCAGGAGTTACGATGATATCCTTGGTGACGGGATTGTACGTTTTTACTATATTTCTTTGTTATTGGATGTACTTGCTCTTACTATGTGGTTGCTTCATGTACATTTTTGTTCTACGCGTCGGCTACACCGAGTCTTCTTGTATAAATCTTTCTCCATTTCGGTGTCGTAATGAGTGAACATCCTGTGCCCCGAAGGGAAGGTGAAGGTTCCACGGATGATGAGCCGATATGAATTGTTGGTCCGGTGACCGGCTGAAGGAGAACAAGAGAGCAATTCATATATACTCTCCAGCCGAGGTTGACGGAGGTGGAGCACGACTTGAAAGAGTCGGTTCGATCAATATGTAATCCCGCCCCTCTTGGCATTCGACTACCACGAAACCTACATAACCAGAAACTTAGACTTCAACTACAACATCCACCACAAACCAACGAACAATGTCGCCCTCAGCAATTGTACCAACCTTCTCCAATGGCAACGGCAACGGCAACGGCAGATACCATGTCGTGAAGCCCGCAAAGCCGACTTCTGAGGTCCACCTCTCGTCAGCAGACATTATTCACCTCGAGCACGAATATGGCGCCCATAAGTGAGTATGTTTCCATCCATGTCCTCCGCCAGGGTTCTTGTCGACGCTCTACGTCCAATTACCCTTTGCGACAGTCCCGGCCACATCGTCACCAAGGTATCAGCACCGAAAAGAACTTCTTGGAACCGCGGCGGGTGGTAGTACCCAGTAGTAGCTTGTAGAGCAGTGAAGAGGTGGCTCGACTCACTAGTAGTAACTTCATACTACAGAGACAAGAGACAAGAGACCGTGTAGATCAAACCTTGTTCTTCCCTCCCTCTTCATCTTTATATCCCAACCAAAGGCTGACGTGCGGTTTTTTGGCCATTAGTTATCATCCACTCCCGGTGGTCTTCGATTCCGCGAAAGGCGCAAAGTGAGTGGCATTTGCTGTTGGCTCAGGCCGGGGCGCCCCCCTATTGGCCAGCCAATAATGGAGTCCGTTCTAATTGGCTCATCATCCATAACCGCTAGGGTATGGGACCCAGAGGGCAAGGAGTATATCGATATGCTCTCTGCTTATTCGTAAGCTTCTTTCTCCATTCACCACGCGCTATTATTGTGTCTTACGATCTCTATCAGTGCAGTCAACCAAGTAAGTGTAACACTAGTCGGGGCTTATTTCCAAATTCAATTCAAATTCAAATTCAAATAGGGGCACTGCCACCCCCGCATCGTTACCTCTCTCGTTAATCAGGCACAGAAATTGACTCTCTCGTCGAGGGCATTCTATAACAGCGTCTTTGGACGCTTTGCGAAGCGCATCACGGAGATGTTTGGGTACGACATGGTTCTGCCCATGAACACTGGTGCAGAGGCCGTCGAAACCTCCCTGAAGCTTGCTCGCAAGTGGGCATACAAGCGTAAGGGCGTTCCTGAGGGCCAGGCAGTTATCCTTAGCGTGGAGGGTAACTTCCACGGCAGAACCCTCGGTGTCATCAGGCGAGTTGTTTAATGAGTTCCTTGGTTTACGTGGTGGACTCATTTAGTGTACTGTGTAGCATGAGCACTGACCCGGAGAGCAGAGGAGGTTTTGGGCCTTACCTACAGGGGGTTGGGCCTACCTTTTTTGACCAAGGCAAGAAGAAGACGATTCGCTTCGGTCATGCAGAAGATCTGGAACGTGCCCTCGAGTTGCACGGGAAAAATGTTGCGGCCTTCCTCGTTGAGCCCATCCAGGGAGAGGCTGGGTAAGTATCTGACATTCTTTATTTTTTCCTTTATTTATGAAAGCTAACGACTTTTTCAGTATTGTCGTCCCGGACGAAGGATACCTCACTAAAGTCCAGGCTCTCTGCAAAAAACACGATGTACTCCTGATCTGCGACGAAATTCAAACGGTAAACCCACCCCAGACGAAGTATCGCCTTTATGGAGAGTTACTGATGCATATCCATTACAGGGTCTCTGTCGCACTGGCACGATGCTTGCTTCGCAATATGACAATGTCCGACCGGATATGGTCCTGCTCGGCAAGGCGCTTTCTGGTGGAGGTCCGTGCTCCATTTCTTGACGTTATTCTCGATCAGTCATTGAAATGCCTCCGTAGTCTATCCCGTCTCAGCTGTTCTGGCCGATAAGGATGTTATGCTTTGTATTCAGCCTGGCGAGCATGGAAGTACATATGGAGGGTACGTTTTCTGTTCACCCCAAGTACCGGAAGTATTTGACGATGTACTTACTCCAGGAACCCACTCGGATGTGCGGTAGCAATCACTGCTCTGCAGGTTCTTGAAGACGAGAAGCTTGCTGAACGCGCCATGCGTCTTGGTGAGGTGTTCCGTTCATGCGTCCTGGCGCTCAAGTCGCCGCTCGTTGCGGCCGTCCGTGGGCGTGGGCTCCTTAATGCTGTCGTTATTGACGAGTCCAAGAGCAAGAGGGGCAGGACGGCATGGCAGTTTTGCCTTTTGATGAAGAGCAGAGGCGTGTTGGCGAAGCCGACGCACGTTAATATGTGAGTCGTTGCGGGTTCCTTGCCTGCATTGAACATTGTCTGATTGATGATGCGATCAGCGTGCGCTTCGCTCCGCCTTTGGTTATCACAGAGGAAGATTTGAAGAAGGCTGTGAGGATCATCGGGGAATGTTTGGAGGATCTTGATAAGGTTTGTTGTGTTTCTGTTCATTGTTTACCCTTCTCTTATTGTGTCGTGTTTAGCTGGACAGCATCCCGGGCGACGACAAAGAGGAGGCCGGGTATGTCGATATCCTCGACGACTGAGGGGTGCTTGGTTCGAGCGCTACGTGATTTGTGTGCGGCATCATCCAAACTGGCCCGCTCTTCCATTTCTCTCGTTGTATTTGGGGTCGACCTATCTGGGTATACTTTGGTCATTTGGGTTCTTAATTCATCCGCCTGCACCATTTAATCTCCTGCATCACTTCATCCGATGGCTCTCCTGCACTTCAATATGTGATCCTTATCTTTGTTTTCCCGTGTAATTGTCCATATCTTCTATAATCGTCCTGTCGTACGTTATGATAGGTTTACGGTATACCAAACCTACATAGTTCGGATGGGAATCACTTACGAGATGGTATGTCTCATGTTGTAATCGACTGGTTCGTTCGTAGGAGTCGTTTGTGATTGCGCGGTTATCAGCTAGGCGGCGCTTTTCTCTGTTAACGTACAAACTGCTGAAACTCGGGGCTCTGTCCTCGGTACCTCGGGTTTTCCTCAAGCATGTAGATGTATATATCTATCTATCTGATGCTCAGCGCTCATTTCTCGGGGTAGTTGCAACTTCTATCATTAGTTCTGAGTACTTTGCTACATATTAGTTCTGTCCTATCGAAGTATTTCGCTACATATCAGGATTACGTATGATACAACAGCATGTGAGGCACCTGTCTAACCAAGGGAGAACCAGCCGAAATAAATGCCTCGATATCTTTTGGTATTCCCTAGCATTAGCAGCTCTTTACTCGAATAAGCAGGATGATAGGTAACTGAGGGTAGCAACGAAAAATTTTAGTGTGGATGAGTGGAAAAGAAACTCTTGGCGGGCTGGCTTTTTTTTTAAGCATGGCTTGAGAAAGTTCCACGAAGAGTTTAGATATAACTATTTAAGGATTGAATCGAATGCAAGGCAAGGATCTATAATGTTTGGATAACCTAGGCAAGCGGAATGCGGGTAAAGTCGTGGCGGTATTTGCACATGTTGATCTCGCTACGTGCGCTCGATTTGCGACTGAGGTGTTCAGGAGGACTGTTCTCCAATGTCTACGTCGCAGAATACTCTGCGGCAGCGCGTTGGCGTTATCAAAGAGCCTCCTTCAGCGGCTCCAGGCGAGACAAATACGACTCCGCGACGCGAGGAAATTGTCTGGGGCAAAACTCCGAGCGGGGAAGGTAAACTTTGATTGTGCCAGCGTCGATTGTAGGGGAGACTGACTGGGCAATATAGTATTCCGCGTTCCAACCACACATGATGTCCTTACCACGCTCTTCCATCCCGGCCAACCAAAGAGCCACCTTGACCTCCTCAACTTGGGTCTTCTGGCCATCCAGCTTCTCGTTTTCTTCGTTCTTCCGCGCCGCGCGTCGCAGATCTTCTTCTTCTTTTACTTTGCCTTCTGGCGTGCCGCATATGACGCTGGTCTGGGCTGGGTCCTGACCAAACAGAGCAAGAAGAAGTTCATCGTCAGGGAGGTTCAGCGCCTTGGGTGGCTTGACGCGAATCGTCATCCCAACGTGAGAAATTGGATCCGCGACCAGCTTCAGGGCAAGATGGGCAAGGATTATGATTTTAACGTAGGTTTCGTCCTTGTTTGATCCACGTCAACCAACTGATAATTCCGATAATTAGGAACTGCCCCTCGAGTACAATACTTGGCTACTGTTCCGGCAAGCCGTTGATGTCATCCTTGTCAAGTAAGTCCATTTGTCTGCTGCTTGTTCTTGCTTCTCTTAATCTTCACTAGTGACTTCTTGGCGTACTGCATGTTTGCATTCTCATGCTTCCGCGTACCAGATGATCTTTCTCTCTTTATTCACATCTGCAGGTTGGCCAAATCTCATCATTGTATCATCTATATTTTTCTGAAATTCTACTAGATGGATTGGTGGTATCCTCTTGATTGTGTTCAACATCTGGGTCAAAACCGAAGCTCATAACGTCGTTAAAGATTACGGCTGGTACTGGGGCGATGTCTTCTTCCAACGCGGGGCTCTCGTCTTCGATGGCGTCTTTGAGCTTGCCCCTCACCCCATGTACTCCGTCGGTAAGTCTTCTACATCTATTGGCCAAGATCAGCAAAGGCCTAATCAATATCCGCAAAGGGTATGCCGGATACTATGGTTTATCTCTCATCGCGGGTAGTTATGCCGTCCTCTTCGTCAGCCTTGCTGCCCATGCTGCCCAATTCGCATTCCTTCTCTTCTTCGAAAACCCCCGTAGGTCCATTTCCGTCCCAAATCTGGAGTCGCAGCTGACCAGCCTCCTATGTAGATATCGAACGCATGTATGGACAACCAAAGGCTATTGCCAAGCGCACACCATTAGCCCTTGCGTATAGTTCCAAAATCCAGTCGGCGTCGCCATCAACCAATGCCGTCGCTGGTCCTAGCACTCGGCCGGTGATCGAGGCTGATCCTGCGGACATTTTGGCTACGCCCGCCATTACGGAAGGAGAGACTGCGACAGATACGACGGAGCCCGAGACGGAGGTCGAGACTGATGATATGGTGACTCGCATAAATGGACGTGCGGAGAACAAGAGGATTTCAAAGCACAAACCTAAGCCTTCGCTTAGCTCAGTGTCGTCGGCAGGCAGCGAACGACCGCGACTTCCCCTGAGATATGGGAGGAAAGCTGCGTCGCAACATGATTTGTTGAATAAGTATTTTAGGCATGACACGCTTGTGCTTAAGAACATCGACCTGTTACGGTTCGTCCATCCCCCCTCTTCCCTTCTTTTAGAATGCATATACTCACTCAGTTGACTTTCGGCGCAGATCCAATGATCTCCTGCTCGTCTTGATAGTTACTTACTGCCTATCAATCTGTTTCTTCCCTCGCATCTCAGACAGCGTCGCGCTCCGCCTATATTTTCTGCATGCCCTGGGGTGGTGTAGCATCCACTACATCGGGCTTGGCTTACTGCTCAAGGCCCAAAGCCAGAACAAGTTCATGGTCAGGCATTTCATGAAGCATTACCACTACGCGGGCTATGAGGGCGGCGGGGCAGTCGCAGAGGCGTTTTCGAATTGGAAGGTGATTTATAATATGAGCATGTGTATGACGTACGGTATGTACCTCTACTGTTGTGCTGGGAGTTGTGTATTGGATTTGACTGATGCGGCGGTTTGAAAGCGTCGTGCATTGGTGTTGTCTGGAAGACGTATTCGATACCGAATGATTGGACTGTTGGGCATGAGTTGTTGAGGCATACGTTGGGTCTTGTGAGTACTTCTCCTTCGCATTTTTGGTATCTTGCTCAACACCCGTTTTGGCAGCTTCTTGTTGGTCTTCACGTTTGGGCTACTATGGAATCCTACGAAGTTCTCGGTGTCTTTGGTTCGTGCTTATGTTTCTAACTTCACAGACATTCACTCAAGTATTTTCGATAGGCTGGTTCTTTGGTGATTTCTTCATTGAAGAGTTGCCCTCTCACCTCGAGTACCATGGTATCTATCGGTACGTCCTATATCATCTACCACGTGTAAGTTTCCATGAACGTATATCGCCATAGGTACCTCAACAATCCTGAAGCTATGGGCGGTGCTGCGTGGTTCGGTCTGGCTCTGATTAGCGGGAGCAAGCTCGTGCTTTCTCTAGCTGTATTCCGATATCTGGCCAACTGGTGGTTCCTCAGTCATGTTGAAAAGTGCGTATATGTTTCCTCCATTCATACAACTCTAATATTATTGTCCACCAGCCCGCACATGCGCAAATTGTACGGCGACTCTCTGAGGAAGGAAGCGGGCTTCGTCAAGGTGATGAAGAGCGTCGCGAGCAAGAATGCAAAGATCCTTGAGACCCGCGCCGGACGTCATGCGCCTGAACTTAAGAGGGTCGTGAGGGAGGTAAAAGGCACTTTTGATAAGGTGTATGAGGAGACGGCGGATGCTGTCGAGGAGTTCTTGGCTAAGTGTATGTTTTTTGTTGCCTCCCGTCACACTTTGATCTCTTTAACCAACGTCCAATCTTTCAGCTCGTCCCAAAATCTCCGAAGTGATGGAGGAAACAAAATTCTTGCTGCAACAGTCGCGAGAGAGGCTTGTTATCACGTAGGTTTTCCTTGCCTTGTCCCGAGTCCGTTTCGGTGGTATTTGGCATTGACGATTTGTTTTCGTGATCCAGGCGTGTGTCGAACGATATATCTGGTATAGACAGGAACCAGTACAAGTTGAACATCGTTCCTAGTGCTTCGGGCTCTAAGGGATTCCACCTCGGAGAACCTATCACTGTCAAGTGGGAAGCACCGCCTAGGCACTCGAGCAAGGATTGGATTGGACTTTATAGGGTTGGTTCATTGCTCATTTGGTGAAAAAAAAAAGGTGATTTGACTGGACAATAACCGTATGGCAGGTTGGCGCTAATCGGTCGACACTTGTCACGAAAACGTCCTCGTTGGGGATGTGGGTTCCTGTGCACGATGAGGAGTGGGAGGGAGATTTGTTCTTGGGTCGAGACTCGGCGAAGACCCCGAAGGATACAAGCGGTATTGTGACTTTTAAGGGCGATACCTTGCCTTGGTTGGTTGGTAAATATGAGGTGAGGATCCTTTTTTTATCGATCTTCTCGCTTAATATGAGTAGAGCTGAGCCAACTATATAGGTTCGTTATCATCACGATGGCAAGTATAATGTCATGAGCATGGATGGGCCGCTTGAAATATTCGGTATGTACGGGGAAGCATTTTGACTGGATCGTCGGTTCTGACTCGGACAGTTGACAAACCTACGGAATTGAACTTTGAATCGGTTCGCGAAACCCTGATGCGGGTTGTACCTCTCTGCCTAGACTCCGATCCATCCCTTGTTCCACTGTCCTGCAAAGCTCTAGCTCTCCAAACGTCTACTCTACTTCAAACGACGTCCCGGAGAGCCGGTGGCAGCACTGGCACTTCAGATGGTGATAGTGACAGTGGCGGTGGCGGCGGCGGCGGCGGCAATAGCGCTCCAATCGAAGAAGATACGGATAGAGATCCGGATGATTTCAGCTTTTGGTCGGAAAAACAGGCTAAGCGGATATGTGAGGCCGTTCAGCAGGTGTTTGATGTTGAGTATGTTCCGGAGGTGGTGGTTGCGGATGCGAACTTGTCGGCGTTGGCGAATAGGATATTGTTGTCAAAGGAGATTTTGACAACGTGATTTATCCGTGGGTTTGGAGTCCGTTTGGTGATTAAGAGTTTTTGTTTGTTCGTATATCGGACTCTCGGCTCCTCGCTTCGCTTCACTTTATATTAGATTCTGTTTTCTCCCTTATATGCGGTTTCTAATGCCCAGGTATTTTAGATGACATCTTTTGTTGGTTATGATGATTCTGACCACTTCGTTTTGTTAATTGATAAAATTAGAATACATACACATAAACATATCAGCAGAGTGGAAATATAGATCCTGGGGATTGTTCGCTTCGATGAAAGTTGAAATGGAGGTGTGTCTCTATATTTCTCGGCCCTAGTTTGCGTCTGGCGTGGCCTGAAATATGGACAGTAGTATCGCATTTGGTTTCAGATTCCAAAGATCTAAACCTTGAGATGGTCTCTATTGAACTACTGTTTCTGTACATGACGCAGGCAACAAGTACAGCTTGCTACATGGCCTTCCAAGTCACTCTTGTGTGAAGACATTTCGAAGGGCTCGCCTGGTTTCTTGCGTGATTCTGGGCTTTGAGGATCTGTGCTTGAGTTATACCGTGGACTCGGGATGAACAATCTATGCGTTGCGGTCAAAATTCGCATCATTATTGATCTCGTGTCAGGGTACTTCCACTAATAGACTACGGCTACGAAGGGAGGGGGGGTGGGGTGTTTGGCGAGCCTAGCCTTGAGTAGTGTCTCCCCTACCCGTTGACCAAGCGGCCGTTCAAGTTCAAATGGACAATGGGCGATTCATTAGAGTTGCAAGCGTTTCCATGCCCCTTCAGCTAGGTTTCAACTGTTGACATGGAACGCCGCTGATGAGAGATAGATCATCGTTGATTGGACGCTGTGTATGTATATGGCATCTATCAAGGATTCTGTCTAGTGCAGTGCTAAACTTCCCTTTCTTTCCAGCATATCATACGGACCGAGCTTTATCGTCGAGTGCCATGTCGACAAATATCATAGAAATCGATGATTCCAGCCCTGATATCGTTTACACGGGGAACTGGTTTCTTGGTGGAGTACCAGCTGAGCACGATGGTACAACTCACGGGACCTCTACTGAAGGATCGCAGGCGATTTACACTTTTAATGGCATGTTGTTGTTTTTTTCTGTGCAATCAATACTATATCGAGGTTGATTAAATTTTTTCATGGCAGGTTCATTTATTGAGGTAATTGGAACGAGTGGAATCCAGAATGCGAGTTTCGCCCCCATCTCATCTTACGAAATTGACGGCAATCTCAACACAACTGTTGAGATCACTGGCCTAAGTGGAGCGACTATTCTCTACCAGAGAACCTTCTTTTCGTCTCAGAGACTCGAGGAGGGACAACATACCTTGGTCATATCATACAAGACTCCTCCAGGTAAAAGTCCATTATGGTTGGACTATTTCCGCGTCACGCGCGCTTTGTCGACCACAACAACTCAGCCAACGTTGACCTCAATCCCAGCCACAACTGTGGTCACGTCAACCTCAACCATAACTGTGGTGACGTCGATCCCAACCACAACTGCTTCATCATCGAGCTTATCTAAAGGCGCAATAGCTGGTATTGCGACTGGAAGCTGCGTGGCACTGGTTTTACTTGTCATCATTTTCTATCTTCTCCACAAGCTCCTTCAAAAATCACCATTCGACGCTGAAACATCGCACGCTAACACATCATGGTGGGGTGAGTGGTTTTCCTTCTTGAAATTGATATTGGTCCGCGATCACTGACGATTGGTTAAGAGCGATTACTGACCCTACGTGAACCTAAGCCTCCTGGGGAACTACATCCCTTTGACCCTGATGCCAGGGCATTCCATACCCCTAGCTCTCTCATGCACCAATCTCAACCGTCCGATCAGAGCTCAACACCTAGTCCTAACTTTGGTCATGGGGTCGATGTCACGTATATTCGTGAGACGGTTGAACCTTCTGCCCCACCTGCATATCGTGGAAATTAGGATTCAATCTGAACCATTTCTATCACATTTGTTGCCCAAGTGGGCAGTAAGGATGAAGGACAAGACTACGATACTGACCCAGTTTAGACCATGTATTTATAGGGGAAGGCTATAACTTACTTGCTCATGCATTCTTCATCTTACAAACTTGGGCTCTATGCCCAGAAATGGCACATTTATCGGACGGTGACAATACTAGGACATTGGGATCAGATGGTAACATCGTTCATTATGTACTTGAGACTATTGTTTGCTATGTATTTCAGACTATTATTCACTGGTACAGACTATTATTCACTAGTACTTTAGACTATTGTTCACTATGTACTTCCGAGTCAGACTTTCGTTCATTATGTACTTCAGACTCACCGATGCATACATCCTCACCTAATTACACAGGTCACAGGAAGCGATATCATCATAGTAATTAAGTAGGTAACTAGACCAGTGACTGATCCCTCTATGAGACAAGTCCGGGTGGTGATAAAAGTGTATCTCGACCGGAACCAGTGCGCCACGCTTTCTTCAACGGCTCTTCAAATATGTTAGCTTGACTCTGAGAAAGGGTCCATTATCGCAGAAAAAGTAAGTCTTCAGATGGGGATGTTCCCAAACATGATCATCAAAAGGCGCCGTGTCTGCGTGCGCAAGCACTGGCGGTCCGCCTATACTATTAATGGACGGTCGTCTATGATTACGCAGTCCTTATTTATACTGAACATGCCAGTGCCCACGAATATCAGTCTGACCACTAGTTTCTGGCTCGCCGCTCTGCAGGCTCATTGAACGCCTGTCTTATCCCTGAACGGCATCTGGAAATTAAATTGTATCCTTCGGATATGGTTGAGACTCGAAGATAATTTTGACTGTGACTACAGAATCGCTGTATCGCAGCGGTGTCCAGACTCCATTCATCCTACAACGAGAGCCTACAATATGTGGTGGGTAATGTACTGGTCGATGGACGTTAAAACTTCAATTCCAGTTGTATGGATCTTGAGCTTCCTTGCAGAACATCACTGGCGGCTATTTGAGTTTGTTGAGTTTGTGGCCTCTGAATGTCAAGTTTAGCTTGGACCGTAGTCTTCGTGGGTTCCCACTCCACGCTGAGTACTGATTCTGATTGAACACTTCTACAAATCTGGATCCATTCCAGGAGGATTTCCCGAATTGTGAAAATAAAATTCGAACGACTTATGCTTATGCATTGAAACGGTACGGGGTTCTTGTCTCAGCGTCTAGTTACCGCTCCAGCGTTTCGAGTTCTAAGTGGAAAGTTCTCCAATTTACACCAATAACACTAGTAAAGACTCCGAACAGGCAAACTATTGAGTTTGTCTAGCCAAATACTGCGGACATCCCAACAGTGTTATTCAGCAAGTGTGGTAGACCCTCCTCACCTACGTGAGAAGTGGAATCCTGCTCGCATAATCTTCTCCGGGAAAATGCAGTGTATAATGAGAAGTAGGTTATGAATCATATGAACTTATGGGACAGTATATATTAATAACCTCTGGCCTTGGTATTAACCCTCCTGTCAAGGCCAAACTGACAAATAATCCCGGAAGGCAAAGTGGCGCAATGCTTTTGCCTCAGGCTTGCGAGTTTACGACCTCCAGATGACGTCGACGCATCTGAGCATTGGCCAAACGTGAAGCCAAAGTTGAGAAAAATCGGCCATAGTAATTATCGACTTTAGTAATATTCGAATATGTCGGTGGATCAATGTCGTAAATGTCTTCTGGAAGGTATAATTTTAAACTTGAGGAGAGAATCTGCCCTTGTAAGGTGGGACGCACAATGTGTTACAGATCTACACCAGTGTAGTGTGGGCAACCTTAAGTGTGATGCCAATTTGATGGCCGAAGATGCCGGTCGGTCTTGACCCTGGATTGGTGTGTTCGTTTTCAAATCTTGTCTCTTATCTGGCAGACTAAAGTCTTCTACTCGTTTATGCGCGCCACATTCTATGGAGTCTTTCGATTTTTGATCTCTTCCGCTCAAGAAAAGCAGAAAACAATTTTTTAAAGTTCGGAGGATCTCTTTCGCCGGGATGCTATGGTCAATGTTTGGCCATCGTGACTTCGCACTCCCATTCCGGCCGCCTCAATTTTCCCTGCATATATCTATATAACGACCCATGCATATTAACGACATCTCACTGACATCTTATGATTATTGACGACAGCAGCGCCAGCGTTGTATACTCTGGGCAGTGGATAACAGGTGGAATTGATCAAGAATACAACCATACAATACATGGATCATGGACAGAGGGCTCGAAGGCTACCGTTTCTTTTACTGGTACAGAGTTCCTTGTAATCCCATGCAACATTTCAACCTGATATAGACAGGTCTGTCCATTCAGGTATACGGTACCATAGGACGCGACCATCAGAATGGTGATCCAGCTTTTGCACCAATAACAAAGTACATGATCGACGGGCAGAATGATTCAGCTACCACGTTCATGGGAAAACCCGGGGCGGACATTTTGTACAAACGGCTGTTCTACCAGTCTCCAAAGCTCAGCAGTGGCCAACATGAACTGGTCGTTACATTGACCACTTCAAACGTGGACACTATGTGGATTGACTATTTCGAAATTGAGAAGCGAGGAACGGTCTCGCCTGGATTGGTCGTGCGCGCCGTCCCCAGCGGGGCTGTTGAGAAGCCAGGAACGGTCTCGCCTGGATTGATCGTAGGCGCCGTCGTTGGTGGGGTCATTCTCATTGTGCTACTTGTCATCGGTTGTATTCTGTTGAGACGCCTGAAGCGGCGAAGGGTCCAGTACGAAGAGGTTCCTTGGAAGGCAAAAGAGTCATGTATGCACCGATTTCTTCATCGACTCAAGGATAGTTTTCTCACCGGTGTCCAAAGACTGGCCGTGGATGGCCCGTTCTCCAGGAGAAGTCACGCCGTTTGGCAGCGACCCATCCTCCGATACTCAACCTCTTCATGGCGTCCTCCGTCCCTTCTCCGTTCACTATACTCCTTATTCTCCTGATTCGTTAGAGTCTCCGGACATTCAAACTGAAGGCAGCCTATCAGGCTACACAGTGCGTGGAGACACAGCCGCAGATAAAACAAGTGCAAGGCAATCTACCAGTACAGCGTACACAAGTCTCAGTGGATATACGACACGCGGTGGGACGTCATCAGACAAGACGGTGTCATTGCCCCTACCGGCTGCATTTACCAGTACAGGCTACACAAGTCTCAGTGGCTATACGACGCGCGGTGGGACGTCATCAGACAAGACAGTGTCATTGCCACTACCGGCTGCATCTACCAGTGCAGGCTACACAAGTCTCAGTGGATATACGACGCGCGGTGGGACGTCATCAGACAAGACAGTGTCATCACCCATACCAGCTGCATCCCTGAGTGGCAGCAGTCATCCAAGTACAACAGGAGCTACGTGCTCTGGTCCGCGCCATAAGGGCACTAGTCAAGCAGAAAAATCTGATCACCGTTCACGACCCCCCCGTCGCAAGGAACTGCCATCATCGGAGAGTGCCTCTTTCAATTCCAGGCCTCGACCATTTCCTGCGGTGACTACCAGCAGGGTGATTGCAGAAGGGGAGGAGGTTCCACCAGCATATTCCACACATCCGCGCTATTCCACCTCGGAATAAATCCTGATTAAGTTCTTCGTGCGTCTGACCTTTCCCGCCCGCAAGATTGCCTCTAGAAAATGCCAGGCTATGGACGCCATTTCTTGATGCCTTTTTCTTCTCTTTTTCCTTTTTAGTCCATTTACGTGACTGGGACGCTTCGCACCCATGCTGCACGATACATCAGAAGTAATTACTGTCTACAAGTACTATACCAATTCAAGGCCCTTCGCATACATGATGGCTTCTTCTACCGAACGGGTCTAGGAAGATTGCCTTTTGGAGATGCGCAGCACGCTTGCACTTCAACCGTCTTCTTTTTCTTCTGACTGAAAAATCGTGTTTTTGGCGCCGACAGTCATAATTCTTCTGTGGTTGATTTCCGCAACGTTTCTCTCCCTTTCGAGGCAAAAATGGCCTTGCATGGAAGAAAATAATCAGGCGCCTCGCCCTTCAGCCCAGCCTCAGCCGTGAAGAACAAAGCCTCGATGTCTTCGACTTTGTCGCTTAGCGACCCTTTGTGCGGGGGCAAGCCTTGAGTGGAGGAGTACTGGTTATAGCAAGATGCTCCACTTGCTCAGGATGGCTGAAGGCGATATCCTTCTGTTCCGAATGATTGTGGGTATAGGAACCTTGCATACACATTTATCCAACTCACAAGGATCGTATCTTCTAGCAGATCAGGAGAGAGTGGTACTTAAATCTTGTTAGGTGTCGCGATAATTTCCGGTGTCTACGTAACTTCCGAAAAGTCATTTTGATAAACAGAGTAGAGCAGGGAATAAGGAAGCAAGATACTGTAAAGATGCAGACAAAGTGATTAACGTTCATATTGGAGAAACATGCGTGAGAGCGCCGAAACATAGAAAGCACCAAAGCATATCACGTTGACGAAAAAAAACGAGATGGCAATTGGCAAAGCAATTGTCTATTCCTCTGCATCCATTATGGAGCGCGCAACCACTTCCTTCAGGCACGTATTCGCCAGCCATCGCCTTTCCTGCTGACCTTTCCAACCCCACCGAAACCCTCCCTCACAGTGAGCCACATAGCTGTGCTGCATACTACATCTTTGATTTCTTCCGCTGTAAGGGTTAACCCTTCCCATGTGGAATGATGGTGTGCCTCCCGATCTGCAGATTGACAAAATAAGTCAAACAGGTCAGTAGGAACAAACTACAAGCGAAAATTTCACTTGTCACGATCTCGAAGCATCACATGATGAATGCTTGGAGACCTCAATCAACGGCTTACGCCTACTAGACAGTTGATACATGACCAAAAGTCCCGCCCAAGGAGAACGTAAGAACGAGGGCATATATAAACTTCCGGAACGAAACGCAAAGCCAAAAAAAAATTCGGCACTTACCAGTAGGACGTTTGACCGCTCCCATCCGTTCCACCTCAACATCTGGCAATGGGAACGGCACCTTCAACATCCCGAGCACCTTCGGATGATGCGGTGTTGGCGACAGTGTCCCCACTTTCAATCTAAGAACGTGCGGTTCTTGAGGAAGGACGCCCAACTCGTCTTCGCCTGCATTCGCTTGAACAATGCTTCCTTGTCGTGACTTCGTCCCAGTGCCACTACGCCTGATCTTGAGTGTACACGTCCACGGAGTTTCTGAATCCTCAGGATCGCTGTCCTCCGCATCCTCTTCATCATATCCATTCCTGACGTTCGATTCACGCAAGCTTTCCCGAGTCCTCGACCGATCACGCCCATCCTCACTTGTGCTGATGTTCGTGCTAACGCTCTGGTGCGAGATAGTCGACATCCGATGCGAAAGCTTATCCTTATCCCTCATTCGTTCATTTAGCGTCTTCGCCTTCAGTGCCTGCCCATCTGTCTCCTCACCCTTCTTCCCTTTCCTCCCACGTCCCCTTTTTGCGCGAGCTCTTGCACTATTCCTCTTCCACTCAAACCGCACTTCGACGCCTTCCCCCGCGGCGACGTGAACAGCAGCGTTGATCATCGAGAGCCCGCTTCCCCGTCCGCTCGACGGACGCGAGTGCTGCACCATCCCCAACAGTCCACCGTTATCGGGATCGTCCGCACGGCGCTTATACCACCGCTTCACGAACCATACGTACATGAGCGCTCGTGCTGATTTGCTCAAGCTTCCTATCGGAAGCGGTTCGGGTGCACCGCCTGCGGTGGGTGAATACGAGTACGATAATGTCGGCTGAATACCGAGGACAGGTGGACGGAAAATTTTCCCTTCGGGTTTCCCTTCGTCGTTCTGTGGAGACATAGGAGGGACGGGCATATTTTCGTCCAAAAAGCTGCCGGTCCGGGGTACGGCAGATCCGTTACTACTGTGATTACTCGGATCCTCAAGAGAAGGTACCTGGAGAAGTCCGAGGCCTAGAGCGCGCGCATTCGGAGAGTTCGAACGGTGACCGAGCTTATACGTTATTGAGGCTGGCGAGAGGGTAGAGGAGATATTGCGGGAGTGCCCTTGTGACCGTGCTGTGGGAGTGGTGCTAGGATCGGGTGTGAGAGTCTTGGTGGACTGTACCGGGGAAGCCGAAGGGAAAAAACGTGAAGGTGAGGCGGGAGGGGTAGCGGGGGAGTTGTCTTTCTTCTTAAACATCTTGCCAAAAAGGGTTCGTTTGGAAGAGGAAGGAACGGGGGCAGACAGTCCGGTCGGAGTGGACGGCATGGAATTTACGGCCGGTGTCATATTTTGATGGTTCGCGCTCGAGGTCAGTGAAACGACAGAGGACTCGGCAGTTGTATTGTGCAGACCATCCGGGGAATCAGGGCGGCTGGTTCGTATGACCGGAGTAGGTTGAGGTGCCTGAGTGCTCCTTCGGCGGTCACTCCAAACTTCTACGGGTTCTAGCATGGCGAGATCAATAAGTTCCATCCCGCGTTTGAGGAATTTGGCGATCTTAGCATCAGTTCCGGCGTCAACAATTGTGTTTGTCAGAACGTTATGCGCTTGCAGACTGTACAATGGAATAATAGTGCGACGAGTGGAGGAAACAGATGCGGTGGAGGAGAATGAAGCCGTGGACCCATACGATGAGGTATCGGAACGATTTGACGCCGTACGTGTCAATGAAACCGACGTAGTGGTCGAGTTGCCTCCGTCGCTCTCATCAACGGATTGTCGGGTGTTACGCGCTGCTGGAGGTACGAGCTGCACTTGAAGATTCAAAGGATGGTTTGATTTTGCGGGAGGCGGTCGTACGATGATGAACGTCTGAGAATTAATAAGTTTCAAGGTCGCACGATAATCTAATCAATGTACACACCTCATTGACGTTTCTCGTTTTACCCTTTTTTACGTTCGTCTCTTCCTCAGCGGGTTCGTCCTTATAGGCCTCCTCCTCCTCGGGTGTGTCTCTGGGTTCAAACTTACTCTGCGTTGGCGACAGGATACCACCATTGCTGTTTGAGAGACGCATTGAGGGCAAGAAGGACGTTATCGACGAGAACATAGTAATTCAGGTCAGAAAGGACGTAAAGATGGAAGATTTCTTGCTTGGAGATCCGGGCCAGATGTCAAATATGATTTATGATATTTGTACGCCTTTTTGAATTAAGCGCCGCAGCGTTCGTGACAGGAACTGCGCAGCTAAGAAATCTTTTGATGAAGTTTCTGTTGAATACCATCAAGGTTTGCCAGATGAGCTCTCTGCCTACCTAAAAACCCGTAAGTTAGCCTCGAATATCCGGAATACTGATGGAGTTCGCCAGCGTCGATGAGTCGGCTACGACAAGCAAACTTCTCGACGCCTGGTAGCCAGCTTGACCACATAGGCAGACCACTCAGAAAATGAATGAGCATACGTAACTCGTTCTCTTACCTCCTAACCCTTGAGAAAAGGCTGTTCGCGGGAAATCGAAGCTCTATTCTCTAGCTTGAGGAATGGTCGACCTTGTCGAAATAGATGAAATTTTTGGCAAAAAGGTATGATAAGAGTGGTGCTTTACTTCCAAAAGGACCGTTATATCGTTTTGAAGATTGGTCAAGGGTGAGGAAACCCTTTCGGCTTTTCGTCATTGCTTACGTGAAACTGATCATCACGTCCGGAATCGACGCCCACAAGATGCCCATGCTTCGCGCTCACCCACACCATAATTGACCAGACGCCCAAAAAGAGCATTTCTGCGCGGAATGAGCCTTTCTGGAAGACATTTCACCATGCTCTTTCACAGGTCATGGCAGAATCTACCGTATTCTGTCAGCCTCAAAGTCACAGGTCATTGTAAAGTTAGCAATTGCTTCTCAAGCAATCATCATTCTTCTCACGCTCGCGCATCGCGCTTCCATGTACCAGCCATATGAATCATGTTCTTGCTGTAAAGGTCCTAAAAAAACTATATATCGGTATACAGACACAGTTTCATTTGCACACGTAAGTTTCAGAGCCTTTCTTCAAGGTCGACTGTCCTCGACTCGGAGCCGGAGCCAGGTAATCATTCGATCACCATCACTTTATCACCATCAGGCATGTCCCCAAATGGAAGTCCTGACAATGTTTTCGGGTCTCATCATACCTGCTGCTGATAAAGGCCCTTCAGAACCATACTCTGCTCACTTCTTCTTGGACCATTCTGTCTTTAGGAGGCTTTGAACCATCATCATAGGGTTACCTAGAATTCATAAGGCTTCTTCTCATCCAGGCTTATGTAAGCAGAAGACGAGCAATTTCGACTGTACAATTGCAAATCCGGCAAGCAAGTCCCCTTCTATGCGCATTCTTCGCGCTCTGATGTCTCTGGATTTTGAAGGTATATAAAACCTTTGTACTCTAAGAAGTACGGCGTAGATCTTCCAAGATTTACACACAGAAACACCACGATTTTACATGCCTCGACGAAAGAAGATGACACGATCAGGTACCATTCATTGCACGATAACAAGTACTTGCAATACTTCAAGGGTCACACTGGGAAAGTCATATCCCTGGAAATCTCACCTGTGGATGACACTTTCATCACTGGACAAGACAGTCCGCCTTTTCGGATCTTCGTGCGCCAAACTGCAGAGGGCAACTGACCCTTCCTTCGTATCCCATCGTGGCTTATGATAATGCATCTCTAGTATTCGCAGTTGCAGTCAATCATTACTCTCGTATCCTCCTCTATGACCCGAATAACTACGACAAAGCACCTTTTCTAACCATTACACCTTGAAGATCCTACTCTATCCCAAATTAGTTATCTGCCGAGACCTATCTATATGACATCTCTGTCTTTCTCCTCCAACTCGAAATACCTTCTCGTGGGTTGCTCGGGTAATGCACACTATATCTTAGACGCGTTTGAGGGACACCTACTTGCAAAACTCGAGGGCCACGTAGGATTGGAACGTAGAGCAATGTCCTCCCCTCCCAGTATCGAACCAGCGAAAGGAAGCAGTGGGGAGGAAGTCTGTTGGACACCAGATAGCAAATACGTTGTTGGCGGGAGTCTGGACGGAAAGGTGATTGTATGGGATTTACAAAAACAGTCGATCTCAAGGTTCCTCCGAAAAGAATACAACCGCTTGCGTCTTTGGATGGTCATCCTGGGCCGTCAAGATGTGGAAAGTTCAATTCTGATAAATATAGACATGGTAATACCAATGATATAAGTATGTGTATATTGTATGTATTTGCAAGCAGACAACTGTCGGTTGACCATCAAATGCTCGTCACTTGTTCCCATTAATCTGTGGACTTGATATGAATATTGAGGTTGAGGTGACGTATCGAAGCTAATGCTCATTATACGGGGCATCATCGGGAGCTTCGCGATACTCATTCGGATCTCACTGAAAATTTTAGGCGAAGAGATTGTCTCGGTCATTGATAGAACTACATCTCAAATCAAGCTCGATATTTTGAAGTCTTTTGATTATGAAACGTCTAAATTCCGGCTCGGAGTGTTATTGTGAAAAGCGCTTGTGTCTGGATTGATTGTGATAGATATTCCTAATCTTATGTGACAAAACAAGATGATGGGTGATGTTTGTTTATACCGACGGCAAGGGCTATCAGAAGAGATGAGCTCAGTGAAACTGCTTTGAAGAAGGAAGTGGATGATACCTTGAGTCTGCAGGGGGAAAATGAAGCTATCGACAAGGAAATGAGAGTTCTTAAGGAATATTTCTCCGTTATCGTGACCTTGAGATTGACATCCACAAACGTTCTGATGGCAGAAAAACTACGCCGGGCCCTGGTGGACAAGAACAAAGCCTTTGGTGAGTAGTGTCACCTATTGGCTAACAGCGTAGGTGAGAAAGTAAGGCTTCTCTGTCCCGACAGAATTAGGATGACATTGGTAAGTACGTTGTCCTTGTGCAGAGTGATGAGTGACCAGAGTTAGTCTTCATGACCTCAGCAATATTCAATTGACTGCAGTGGGACATGCGGGATCAAGCACACCGCGCTTGTGGTATGTCCCTGAATTCAATGAACATCCGTTATGCTCGCGAGTAGCACAAACTTTCACTTCATTGAACTCAGGGACATATCACAAGCGCAGTATGCTTGATCCCGCATGTCCCACTGCAGTCAATTGAGTATTAATAGACAGGACACAAGGTTTTCCATAAAAGCAAGCAGCACTTGTTGGAATTGAACCAACAACCTCTTGAGTATGCACCTCATTATGATGCTCTAACCACTAAGCTAAAGTGCCAGTGCTCACTTTTAGACTCAGAGGCCTAAGTACTTCACTCACAGGGAAGCCCGAGCCTCTGAAATCCAAAATCAACATACTGTAACACCCTTATACTGACTCTAGACTTGAGTTTAAGTACTTCACTCCTTGGGAAGCCTGAGCAACCAAATCTAAGTACAGTCATAAGCGATGCACCAGCAGGGCAACGTATCACCCCCTCTCAACCTATGAGAAGTTGACCTCCTGGTCAACCTTGTGTGTCTTTGATTTTTTTTTTTGCTTAGTCAGCTAATCAGAAGATCAGCTTCCCTTGTGGTGGGCTCCAGATGATGCGAATTCTGATTATGTAATGTCAAACTAGGTAGACACACAGTAATTCACGTTGATTTGTGAGGGCTCTCAAAAATACACTTAAGTTACACTCAAGAAAAACCAATATTTAGGTAAAATGAATAATATGATTTATTGGTTTCCACAAGGACTTAATCTGCCTTAATGCAAAATGAAAGGGCTCAATTTCACAAAAACCCAAAGAAATCAACTTTTGTAAGCCTAAGAGTCCGTTCCCTTGGACCCCAAGCTCCACAGCAAATTCCTTGTCCTTCCCCTCGAGTCCAATCCCCTTTTATAGCCTTCCCTTTTATGCATGGACCACTAGAAAAGTGGTGTGATTCGATGTTTGCAACCACATAGTTAATGGCTGGGCCATAGTTTATCCATTCAGCCACGTGAGCACATGGTTCTTATTCTTCTTATGTCTGCGTGGCTGATCCTCCTTTTTAGCTTTTATTCTCTCCTGTCACGACCCCGCCATCTCTGGACCTCCTTACGCAGCCCCGGCCCCAACACACACCTCCCCCGCACCCCTTGCACACCTCCGGGACTGCCAACAACCTCCCAACGCTGCACCGGCAACACCCACGGCCATCTCCAATCAGATCCCCGGCCATCACCGAACCCCAGCACCTCGGCCAACACATCACCCCAAGGCTTCCCTGTCACCGGACACAACCGGACCCCCGGCATCCCGGCCATCACATCATGTTCCGCAACATTCCTCCCACGAACCGTCGGCACGTCACAATGCCACCCGCTTCTGTGGCGTCGAGGGATGCCACCATTACGCAGCACGGCTGCCGACCCGCCCGACACAAGCCCGCCGCGACCCGCGCCAGCACGCCCCAACCACTATCACGACTCCGGGGCTGGGAGCCAGTCCGGGGACTTAGCCGGAGGAATCAGATGTTCCGGTCCTGGCTAGAACCCTACCCGGGACTTAGCGGAAGGGTAGTACATAAACCGTAGGATAGCATACGAGTCAAGTAGTCTTGATATTAACCGTAGTTCTCCGTATTTCCGTGTCTCTGTCTCTGCCTCTGTCTCAATCTCAATCTCAATCTATTCTCTTGCTTCTCTCTCTCTCCGGTTTTGTCTCTCGTCTCTCGTCTCTCGTCTCCATGCCTCGTTCCGTTCCGTGACTCATTTCTCCTTTCCGTTTTCTCTCTCCTGCCTCCGTGCTCCCTTACCCGGAGCACTTTCTACTTTGTGCGCATTACTACTCGTACCCCGGAGTGTCCGGACTTTCCCCGGACCACTCGTAGCTGTACCCGGAGCTTCCGCGAAGCCCCGGACCATACTTAGCCTCCCGAGCTCGCCTAGTAAGGACTCGCCAGTGTAGCTGAGCCCCCGTCGTCAGCGGGACCTGACATCTCCCATTCGTCCCTCTTTGATGTCCCCGAGGCCTTTTTCATGGTTCAGTGTCAAGTGGAGGGATAGATCAATGGGCACTGTGAGTTTTTGGACATTGTCAGGCGGGTAAGGTCTGACTGGCGCCTGTTTGATCAGATCATCAGATCTTGGCATTGATCCAGGTCTGCTGGCACTGCCACCAGTCAGATCTTCAGCCATCAGGTAATACGATCGTGATCGTATTACCTTGGGTTCTTAGTTCGACGTTTTCCCTGTCTCGCTGGCAGCTTTATGCGCTTTCTTTACAGGATCATTGGTGTTTTTGTGAGTCTTTATTTATGTGTCTACAGTTTTCGACACTTCTGCTTACACTTTTCAGCAGTTTTTAGGTTTTCTTATTTTATGACTTTCTTTTGTGGCTGGTCTCTAGTGAGACCAGCGTATCACCTCCTCCATGCTAATGAACTGACTGCCCTCAGTCAGGTCGTCACTCCCGAGTGCCACCCGTTTCCTACTGCACCTGTAAGACAATTTCTCATTCACTTTTATTTTCTCTTTATTGAAAAAAATTTTGCCTTTATTTTGCCGCTGTCCTCTCCTGTCTTAGGTCTTACTTAGGTCTTACTTGCGCGACCATAAAAACCTCGCAATGCTGATTTTTATTTTTATTTTGTCAACTCATGCCTCCTTGCAACACCCCTACTGGCCCTCGCAACCTTACTAGCCACCCCGTTGGTGCCGTTTCTGGTGGGGGAACTGTCTCCTCACCTCCCAATAATCATGCCCTCTTGAAACGTTCCATAAAACGTGACAAGAATAATGTTATCGTGGGCATGATGCATTTCCCTTCCTTTGCTCAGGCACTGACTGGTGTCAGGTCCCGCTGATGATGGGGGCTCAGCTACACTGGCGAGTCCTTACTAGGCGAGCTCAGGAGGCCAAGTACGGTCCGGGGCTTCGTGGAAGCTCCGGGTACAGCTACGAGTGGTCCGGGGGAAGTCCGGACGCTCCGGGGTACGAGTAGTAGCGCGCGCGAAGTAGAAAGTGCTCCGGGTAAGGGAGCACGGAAGCAGGAGAGACAGGTAAGGGAATGGAGAGAGAAAATGGAGAGGGGAAATGAGTCACGGAACGGAACGAGGCATGGAGATGAGAGACAAGAGACAAGAGACAAGAGACGAGAGACAAGAGACGAGAGACGAGAGATGAAACCGGGGAGAGAGAGAGAAGCAAGAGAATAGATTTGAGATTGAGATAGAGACAGAGACACGAAAATACGGAGAACTACGGTTAATATCAAGACTACTTTACTCGTATGCTATCCTAAGGTTTATGTACTACCCTTCTGCTAAGTCCTGGGTAGGATTCTAGCCGGGACCGGGACATCTGATTCCTCCGGCTAAGTCCCCGGACTGGCTCCCAGTCCCGGGGTCGTGACAGTGGTCGGGGCGTGCTGGTGCGGGTTATGGCGGGCTTGTGTCGGGCGGGTCGGCGGTCGTGCTGCGTGATGGTGGCGCCCCTCGGCGCCACAGAAGCAGGTGGCATTGTGACGTGCCGATGGTTTGCGGGAGGAATGTTGCGGAACATTATGTGATGGCCAGGATGCTGGGGGTCCGGGTGTGTCCAGTGACAGGGAAGCCTTGGGGTGACGTGTCGGCCGAGATGCCGGAGTTCGGTGATGGCTGGGGGTTTGCTTGGAGATGGCTGTGGGTGTTGCCGGTGCAGCGTTTGGAGGTTGTTGGCAGTCCCGGAGGTGTGCAGGGGGTGCGGGGAAGGTGTGTGTCGGGGCCGGGGCAGCGTATGGGGGTCCGGAGATGGTGGGGTCGTGACAACTGGTATCTTTGCAGCCGCCCAACAATTGGCTATTTCTGACGTGGATCGAGCCCGTTTTCTGGGTACTCTTAATCTGGTAGGATTCTTTTTGCCTTTTCTTCCTTTTTACTACATATCCCCTCTGATTCTACCTTGTTACTCAGCATTTTGTGGACCAAGCGGATTTTCCGTGCATCGCTGAACAGCGTGGATTTCCCGAGACCCTTTCCACCCTGCTTTCAGCCCTCGATCGTGTGGCTGTGGATGATTCATCCAACGCAAAGGCTTTATTTTCCTTCCTTGATGCCATTATTTCCAAGGTGAATTGTCGTGAGGCCTGTTGCAAAGAGGAAGAGGCTGAGATAAGCTTCTTTTTCTCTGCATTTTGGTCTTGTCATCCCCCTTACTCTTCCATAGCGGCGCCGCATGCAGGATGCTGAGATGGCAGCCCCTACGGTTCTCCATGCTTTCAAATGCAAGGCTACAGTGTGTCTGTCTTATTTTTCTTTATTTCTCTTAATGTTTATTTCTCAATCTTAGGTAGATCCCGCCAATAAGCCAAAACCAAAAAAAGTCAAAGTAAGCCCTGCACTAGGTGTGTTTTTATTTTTCCTGACTTTTTTGCCAGCTTAGTTCTCCCTTCCAGCTGCCCACCAATCTGGCAGTGAGGCCGTTCTTGCCCTTCTGGGTCAGGTTGATGCTGCCCTCGAGGCCCATCAGCTCTCCAAGGATCTGGGCATGGCTTCTCACACAGAACTCTGTCAACATCGTGATGCCATCAGCCTGGCTTCCCAGCAGCAGCTCTATCTCCTCGACATTGCCCTGGAGACTTCTCGTGCTGTTTTGGCCCATTTTGTTGCATTTGGACAAGGCTTTAAGCAAATCCAATGTCGACAAGACTGGCGCCCTGCTTGGCAGTCTCCAAGTTTCTGCTGAGGTAAGGATTTTTGTCATATTTTATTTATATTCTCAATTTCAGTCCCTCAGGCTCCCAGCAATGACTCTGATATTGAGTTCACCGATCCCCCGCCAGGCGACGCCGATTCCACCATGTCCTCCTTCAAGAAGCTTCCACGATGTAAGCACTGCCGGTGCTTGTGCATGTATTGATAAAATGTAGGATATTCTTAGCAAATAGCCATATATCTTCAATATAATGCTTTTTCACCAGCTTTCTTTTTCCTTTGGGCTTTTCCCTAGCCTTTTATATTTATTAATATTAATTAATTAATTAATTGATATTAATAATTATTTTATTTTATTTTATTTTAATCCAATTCGGAATTCAATGGCTTGTGGAGTTGGACAGAGTCAAAAGAGATATCTGTAGTCTCCTTTTCTGTGGGTGTCTGCCTTTCCTTGGTTAATTCCCTGAGCTTGGTAGGAGAGATATCTATCCAATCCTCTAGTTTTTGTGATAGTTTCAACTTCCTCCATGCTCTGTAGGGTAAAACTCTGAATGCAGCTATTCTATTCTGCCAGACTGATCCATCCAACTCAGCTACTATGTAGTTGCCTCCCTTTGTCTTAGTAATTACTACCAGAGAACCATGGAATCTAGGCAACATCTTAGCACTATGTGAGCTTTCAGTGATCATGTTCTTGACCAGGACTAAGTCTAGAGGCTTGAAGTTGAAGTCTTTTATGGAGTGTTTGTGCTCCTCTGCAAACTTTATTGCCCATTGCAACTTGTCCTTGCCTACTCTCTCTCTCATTTCCTCCACATGCTGATGGTGTTTTGCTAGAGCCCTGGCCCTGTAGCCAATTAATTCTTCAGTAGTTAAAGGTCCTTCAGGTAGTTCTACCAACCAGGTTGCCTCAACTATATTTAATGGCAGGATAGGGTGGGCCCCAGTAACCATGAAGTAGGGAGAACATCCAAACCTCTGCCTGATGGTAAGCCTATCACTCCACATAACATGGAAGAAGAACCAGAACCATTTAGTGTGGTCTTCACAGGCTTTAAACAAAGCTTGTCTGACATCCCAATGAGGTCTTTCAATCCTGCCATTGGCTGGTGAGTTGTATGGTGAAATAAAAATTCCTTTAATCCCATACTTCTTTTCTAGCCAAGCTATAACCTTTCTGAATTGTCCAGCATTATCTGTGATAATAACAGCAATACAACCCCATCTACAAATGACATCTTCAAACAGCCATTGACCAATAGTCTTGTGATTCTCCTTTCTCAGGGGCCTTCCTTCCATCCAGGTAGATAAGGCACACCTTCCATGTACAATGTACTTGCAACCATTTGAGGCTGGTGTCATATGCATGGTATCAATATGGATTGTTTGGAAGATTGAAGGAGTGTATGTGACTATTGGTTCTCTATTTACAACTGTCTTCTGACAAATTTGACAATTGTGACAAGTTCCAATATACCACTGCACATCTCCATCAATTCCTGGCCACCAAAAATGTTCTTGTATCAACATTTTTGTAGCATAGCCTCCTCTGTGGCCAAGAGCATCATGTGCAGATTTGAGCATAAACATTCTTCTGTCTACAGGGACTACTAGTTTATGTCTTTCTCCTTCATGTCTTCTGTACAGTCTTCCTTTCTTATCCAGAAAGAACTGCCTGGCAAATCTTCTAAACTTGTCTGGATCATAGCTATGCAGATCCTTGGGGTCTGTTCCTGGGTTTTGTATCCATCTTTGGACAAGTGGCAACAGATTATCCCATTCTTGCCCCTCACTGCCTTGTCTATGCTTTAGATAAGTCTGGGTTTCTCTTGCTCCTTCATCCTCTATTTCCTTGGGTAACAAGGGAGCAGTTAGTGCTAGAACTGCTACTGGATCCAGTCTTATTGTCTGTGACTGACTTAGAATAGCAGCTCTTAACTCCTGCTCTTGAGCTCTGGCTTGATTGAGTTCTTGACTAAAGTCTGACACCTCAGTGGCTATTGTATGTAGATAGCCATCCCTAGTATCTATCTGGTCTGCAAACTCCTCCAGTGCTAGAGGCTCTTCCTCCTCCCATCCAAGTGTCTGGCTATCTTTTGCTAGATATTCAAAGTTCATTGACTTTGGTTCATCCATAAACTCAGGGTTGACTGGTGGGTACTCCTCATCTCATGCTTGTTTGGTTCTCCTTGATAGACCATCCACACTAAATGTCCTACCAGGTACATGCCTTAAGGTAAAATGATAGAGTAGTACATCCTCAATCCACCTCATAATGGTGGCATTGGGGCCTACTCCAGGGTTGCTTAACATCCCCTTCAAATACTTGGCATCTGTTTCTACTACAAGCTTTCTACAACCAACTAACCAGTACTTGTTGGCTTGCAAAGCTCTCATCAGCCCATAGAGCTCTCTTTTGGGTTGGGAAAACCTTGCCTCCCTTTCGTGGTTGGGAAAACCTTGCCTCCCTTTCGTTCAAGGTAATGGACCCCAGCTTGGCACAAGTCCTCTGTTTTGGATCCTCTGCACTTTCTTGGAATATACCAAAACCAACTGCCATCCAGGAGGTGTCTACTGACAACACTACTGCACCATCTAACTCATAGTCAAGGGGTTTAAGAGGAGCACTTTTCAACAATAGCCTCTTAAGTTCAGCCATAGCTTTCCTTTGTTTCTCACCCCAGACAAAAGGTGTATGGTTCTGTGTTAATTGGTTGATAGGTGCTGCCACTTTGGCATAGTCTTTTATGAACATCCTGAAGGTACCACAGGTCCCCAGGAATGCTCTGACATCTGTCTTATCATGGCAATCACCCCATCCCATAACAACAGCCAGCCTTTTAGTTTCAGGCTTCTGTCCTTCATAGGAGCACCTGTGACCAACTACTACAATTTCATCTGCACCATACTACTGACTTCTTTCCAGAGAAAGTTCCTCCAGCATACTTGATTCTTTGTAACACTCTGTTTACATTCTGTAGATGTTCCCATACAAATCTTCTTATGCCAGTATTTTCTGGAATGACTTCACAACTGCCATTTGGTAACTCATATCTGTGAGGTGGTCCTCTGATTGGCACATCATCAATATATGGCCAAGTTGCATGAGGGATTTCATCTTTCAGGATGAAAGTAATGTCATCATGAAAGATTGGTACAGAATTGGTCCAACCCATAGGCAGAGTGACTAACCTCAGGGCACCAAATGAAGTCTGAAAGGTAGTGTAATCCCTAGACTTAACATCCAGTACCCTCTCATCATACCCTACATAGAGGTCAAAGATCCTTCCACAAGCCCTTTTTGCAAAGTGACTGGCCAACTCTTCAGTTGCTGGTGGCAATCCTGAATGGGCTATAGTCACCTTGTTCAAAGGTTCCAGACTGTGGACTATCCTTAAGCTCTCTCCATCTTTCTTCAACACTGTGAACCATTGGGATCAGTATGAAGAATTAGATGGCTCATAAACCCCTGCTTCTATTTTCTGCTTAATCATCTTGCAGATTTTATCTCTGAGACCAGGTGCAATGGGAATGTTCACCAACACCCAAGGGGTGTGAGGAACTACTGGCATGATTACAGGAGGGAAGAACTCTTCCTTAAGTCTGCCTCTTTGCGAATCATCCCATGCAAAGGCTTCATTCTGCAGCATCATCAAATGATGGACTGCTTTTATTTCTTTAGGCCATAAGAAGCCATCACCATGTGCTTGGTCAATGACATCCTTGCACTTAGCTGTGTATCTCCCTGTTGGTTTAAAATCAGGTGGGTGGGTATCCAGCTGTGGCATTTCTGCTAGAGGGTCCCTAGTAATACACCTTTCAATTCTAAATTCCTCAGGGGAGGTGCCAAGCACAGGTTTCACTTTCTTAGCCACAGGTTTATACTTCTTTGAGAAGACCTGAGCTGTCTCCTCCATAACTGCTTCTGATCCTAGAGTTTTCTGTTAAACCAGGAAGCTTTCCAGATCTTTTGAAATTGGGGCTGCCTGCTTATTCAGATAAGCAGACAACACCTTCCCTTCCTTTTTCTTACACTTGCCTTCTGCTGAGAATGCCTGAAGGTAGACATCTCTCAATTCTTCCCTGCTAAACCCACTCTCCTTAACCTCATAACCTGATACTACTATCTCTCCATTTTCAGTCTCCCTGAGACTGACTGCTATCTCTCCCTGATCTAGGACCAGATCATCGAGACTCAAAATTTTGATTCTTTATCCTCTACCAGTTCATCCTTTGGTATTTCTCCTCTTTTAAGAGTAGGCAACACCGTTTGACATCCTGTGTTGGGGTCCCTGATGGTTATGATAGCATTTCCATCCTGCAGGTTTTGTATATTGCTTTCTGTCAGGGTGTCAAATGGTCTACCCAGTAAGACAGTATAAGCTGATTTTTCAAAGATGTGTACTTGAAGATAGATAGTGAACCCTTCTGCAAAGGTGAATGGCACATTGCAAGCTAAGCCCACTGATTCATTGACCTGCTGGTTGGCACTTTCCATGTGCAAGCGCACATCTGGATCCCAAGTCAATCCTAAGCGCAGGGCCTCTTCTAGTGTCATACAGACTATCTGAGAGCCACTGTCCAGGATTGTCTCAACTCTCCCCTTATTATTTACAATAGGATGTAATGAGTGCAGGACTTGTATATCCCTTGCTACATACACCACTACTGGTTTCTCTCCTGGAGGTATATTTTCCAAGTAAGTGGCCACACAATCTTGATGCACCACTGCACCAGTGGGCAGTCCTGACTGAGTGCCATCTGCAATGAAGTATGTTGCTCCAGGTAAGTCATCAACATCTACTTTATCTGGGGGCTTCTTCTTTTATTGTTGAACTGCTGCCCTTGCCCCAAAGGTTTTAGGCTTAAATCCTGCCTGAAGAGTCAATTTCTGTATCATTGCCTCCCTAAGGCCAGGTGCTAGGTCTAGCAATTCTTTTGTGCTGACAAGAACTGTGGTGTCCCATAGTTTTTCAACCATCTTATCCAACTCCTTCCTGGTTCCTTGGAGGGAACCCCTTGCATTGTTTGGTAAGGGTATATTGTGTTCTTCATTTAAAGCTGGTACCTTCTCAAAAGGTAGATCCAACTTGAGTGCTGCCCTAGGTGGTATTACCAAGGTTAGCTTTTCTTTTCCAGCTTTTTCAGATGGCCTCTCTGGCAATGAGGATGTCACTTAACTAGTTGTTAGCCTCCCCAATGCCTTCCTTGAGTCCTCTAAAAATCCTTATTATGTTGTTGCTGAACTTCAGTAGGATTGGCTGAGTTCCTGGTATTTACCAGAACACTGATAAGCTCAGCCATTTTATTGAAGCCCTTTTCTAACTCTCCTAAGTGGTCTGATCCCTCATGCTGAATGCACTCCAGCATATCATCTCTGGTATCCCTGGTTGCATTGACATAGGTGGAATATGTTGGTGTACTTAGATCTTCATCTGTGAGCCAGCCAAAGAATAGCCCCACCTGTTTGTCATATAGCTTTACCAGTCTATCATGAGGTGAAATGTTAGGAGGATCCTTAGGCAGTGGAGCCTTGTTAGGCATCCTGGGTCTACCCTCCACCAAAACTGTCTATCCTTTTTGTGCATCAGTTTGAACATGTTCACACTCTGCAATCCTATGTCCAGACCCCCAACAGTAGAAACAGTGCATACTGCCTCCTGAGAAGGCCTGTATGGCCAGAGGTAGTCCCTGATTTTGGATGCCAGAGCAACTGTTGGAATTCAAGTAAGCTTTATGCATTTCTAATTGAGTATTCTGCATGGCCTGCATGGTACTCTGAATGCTTCCCATTTGTTTGCCTATAGTCACAATAGTATCTTGCATCTGGGCCACCTTTTCCTCTATTTCCTCATTTTTGATTGCTGTCTGAACACCTCCCCTCTTCTCTACTACTTCATCTCTAGGACTTCTCACAAAAGCACCATCTATAAGGGCAGTCACAACAGAAAGTACTTCAGACAACTTATATTTGTCATCTTTGTGCCTGTTCCTTGCTGGGTCCCTATAGTGTCCATACTTGTTGAATCAGCCTTTCCTCTATGGCATCTGCAAAGGTTGGCACAAAGCATTTCATGAACTTGTCTACTAGAGAGCCATTGCCCATGACTTTAGCCAACTTCTTAGCTTCTGCCCTGAATTTTCTTATAAGTGAATGGATTTCTTTTGTATCATTCCTGCTTAGATGTGCATGCTCCCTGCAGATGTGATCCAGGTTTGAAACACTGCCTGTATCATCTACTGCCTCAGGATAGGACTCTTTGATCTCTTTTGTAAAGCTATCCCAAGAATAGTCATTTCCATAAGAGTCAAAACTTAGCCACTCTTGCTCAGTCTGTGCATCAAACATACTCCAGAATCCTCTTCTTTTTCTCCTTTACATCTCTGATACCAACATGGTCAAACAGGGATTCTATCCTTTGTACAAACCTCCTGACCTCAGAAGATTCAGTATGCTTGAATTTAGGAGCATCCCTGCTGTCAGGCAAAGGCATCTTAAATTTTGTTGTTTGTTCCATGATAGCACCCTTAGAACTAGACAATCTACCAATAGACACAGATTTTGGTGATTTTGACAAACTTTTCTCAATGTGAAACTTTTGCTTCCTGAGCAAAGTGTCTGGGTCTGGCAGATGAGAATGGGCACCAGAACTAGTAGCCCTTGTTTCCCTTCTGCTAGGAGCAGCAATATTTCTTACCCTTAGTTTAGTAACCTTAGGTGTGCCAGGCCAAGAGCCAGGCAGAGCAAAACTAATGATATAGTTTCAAAGATGGATTCCTTCCAGAGATCCAAAAGTGTGTTCTTTAGTGATCTTATGAAAGCCCCTCACAGTGGGCTCCAGATAATAGACAGGACACAAGGTTTTCCATAAAAGCAAGCAGCACTTGTTGGAATTGAACCAACAACCTCTTGAGTATGCACCTCATTATGATGCTCTAACCACTAAGCTAAAGTGCTAATGCTCACTTTTAGACTCAGAGGCCTAAGTATTTCACTCACAGAGAAGCCTGAGCCTCTGAAATCCAAAATCAACATACTGTAACACCCTTATACTGACTCTAGACTGGAGCCTAAGTACTTCACTCCTTGGGAAGCCTGAGCAACCAAATCTAAGTACAGTCATAAGCAATGCACCAGCAGGGCAATGTATCAGTATCACTGAGGTCATGAAGACTAACTCTGGTTGCTCATCACTCTGCACAAGAACAACGTACTTACCAATGTCATCCTAATTCTGTCGGGAAAGAGAAGCCTTACTTTCTCACCTATGCTGTTAGCCAATACTACTCACCAAAGGCTTTGTTCTTGTTCACCAGGGCCCGGCGTAGTTTTTCTGCCATCGGAACGTTTGTGGATGTCAATCTCAAGGTCACGATTCAAGGGGTCTCCGAGTTTGGGGAATGACTGATGATCTATTGTAGAGAACCTCGCTTGAATCCAAGTCTATATATGTCGGAGGCCCAAAAGGTGTACTCGAGCAATCTCAGGAGCTGAGGCTAATGGAGAAATATTCCTTGAGAACTCTCATTTCCTTGTCGATAGCTTCATGTTCCCCCTGCAGACTCAAGGCATCATCCACTTCCTTCTTCAAAGCAGTTTCACTGAGCTCATCTCTTCTGATAGCCCTTGCCATCGGTATAAACAAACATCATCCATCATCTTGTTTTGTCACATAATATCTATCACAATCAATCCAGACACAAGCGCTTTTCACAATAACACTCCGAGCCGGAATTTAGACGTTTCATAATCAAAAGACTTCAAAATATCGAACTTGATTTGAGATATAGTTCTATCAATGACCGAGACAATCTCTTCGTCCAAAATTTTCAGTGAGATCCGAATGAGTATCGCGAAGCTCCCAATGATGCCCCGTATAATGAGTGTTAGCTTCGATATGTCACCTCGACCTCAATATTCATATCAAGTCCACAGATTAATGGGAACAAGTGACGAGCGTTTGATGGTCAACCGACAGTTGTCTGCTTGCAAATACATACAATATACACATACTTATATCATTGGTATTACCATGTCTATATTTATCATATTAACGACAACAATAACAAGTTGATTCTATTGGTAGATACACACAATTTAGCTGGGCTTGGACCCTTTGCAAAGCAGTCCCTGAGCAATGTCTTCAGGATCTCCGGATATATCAGGAAGCCAAAATGCCTTTGATAACGACAGTGAGAACCATGACATTCTGTAATCCGATATGTGACCCACCAACTCGGATCCTGCACTGCACAACATTGCAAAACGAGAATTGAACTTTCCACATCTTGACGGCCCAGGATGACCATCCAAAGACGCAAGCGGTTGTATTCAAGTTCGTGTTACTCGCGAGCATAACAGATGTTCATTGAATTCAGGGACATACCTCAAGTGCGGTGTGCTTGATCCCGCATGCCCCACCACAGTCGATTGAATATCACTGAGGTCATGAGGACCAACTCTGGTCGCTTCTTTGAAATTCAAGTGACATACCACAAGCGTGGTGTGCTTGATCCCGCATGCCCCACCGCAGTCGATTGAATATCGCTGAGGTCATGAGGACCAACTCTGGTCGCTTCTTTGAAATTCAAGTGACATACCACAAGCATGGTGTGCTCGATCTCCCACGTGTCCCACCGCGAACAAGTGAATATGGCTATTAACCCTCATCACACAACAGCCATCCTTTTTTTCCAACACCAAAAGTGCGAACCCCGTAAATGCAAGGACCACAAGATCAAGTCTCCGGTGTTTAAACAAACTCGTTCATATTGTGGCCAGATGGTATCAAGGTCAGATGGTGAGGAAAACAGGCTGTGAGGACTCGGAGATCAGGACCACATTGCCAGCATTGTTCCAGATATTCTTCCTATCGTTAATCTTCCCCCACAGACCCAATCGATTGCAGAACAATGGATATCGCTTGATACAATAAGGGTGGACGACCATGCGAGGAACGCATGGAGATGGTAAAGAAAGGCCTAAGAAGGGAAAGTAATTGAATTTTTTTCCGCCTCGTTGTCTGCCCTGAGGATTATGAAGCGACGGAGGATGTTTGTCGACCGGCGGACCGGGCAACTGCTGCCCACCGTGAGAAATGTGAGGAATCAGGTCAAGAAATATATTAAGAAGGGATTCTACGTTACCAACATGAGATTGTGGACCTCCTCATTCCGACGCTCGAGCTTACCTCTGTTATTTTGGTCTTGGCTTAGAAAGTTCTTCATGATCAGCGAGACTATACCCGAACTCGATAGCTTTGTCGAACACACGTCTTACATGACCGAGGGCGCCTCCGACCAGCTCCCACATGTCTATCGTACACACTCTTCTGTTTCCTGGAAAGATTGCACAATTACCGAGGTCCGTGGGTGCAAATCCCAATCGCCGGCTCATTCGTTCCACGAGAAAGTGCTCTTCACTGTCAAAAGAGGCGATATTACCTTCTTCGTGAGCCTGGAGCGGAGCTGGAGACAGCCGTCAGAGCGCCAACCTCGTTCCGTTCTGGAGCGCAGCAAATCCAAGATCTCCTGTGTAACTGGTGTGCCAGCCAGCGACACCGTCAGAATCCACCTCACACGCCCGCTACTGTCGGACTGGGATACGACGTATAAATTCACATTTACATCTCCTTTGCCGTATGCGATCGGCATACTTGCTGGCAAAGCGATCACTCTCCGGAAACCCAACTACATGCTTCTCAGCACCAACTGTTATTTCTTCACCGGATTGTTACGCAATCTCTTGAAGAAATACGCAGTCGATAATGAAATTACATTCAAGGACGATCTTAAAGGAATGGGGCTTTCTGAGAAGACGCTTCGAGAAATTAACGTGCCGGAAAAGACGGAGGAGGAGTGGAAGAAGGACATCGAGCGGGAGCGGCAGAAGCTGGAGCTGGAGCGACAGCGGCAGGAGCAGGCAGAGGCAGAGGCAGAGGCAGAGGCAGAGGGGAAGGGAAGGGAGCAGGCAGAGGCAGAGGCAGAGGCAGAGGCAGAGGCAGAGGCAGAGGCAGAGGGGAAGATGACGTTTGCAAAGGCGGGAACGTATGGGCGAGTCCCAGTTCTCACTGAAAAAGATCTCGTGGTGCTCGTTGTCGAAACATACCCGGTCCTGAAAACGGAGGTGGATAAATATCAGGCATATTCTATTTTAAGCAATGCTCACCGATGATCAAGTTGAACGAGATATATGAGGAACGAAGGCAACTCGACGCGTCGAAATTGAACGAGGCCGCGGCGGCAATGAAAGAGGCCGAGGCGGCGAATGCGAAGAAGGAGTTGGCGGAGAGCAGGGCTGAAGCGGCGAAGAAGGAGGAGGAGTCGGCGAAAGAGTTGGCGAAGACGAGGGCCGAGGCGGCGAGAGAGTTGGCGAAGAAGGAGGCCGAGGCGGCAAAGGACAAGGCCAGGATTGCAGAGTTGGAGCGATTACTATTACTGAACCAGCGTCAATGATATCTAAATGGACATTTTAACAATCACATTTGTTGTAGGCAGTAACAAAGTCTGAAATTTCAAAGAGAAATCAAACGAGTAACAGAATGCAAGCTTCCAATCTACGCAGGAGACATGGCATAGTCAAAATCTCAAGCGCAGACCGAAAAGTCGCAATCCTCAATTAAGTATGCTCCTATCTACATTCACATTGCTTCTGCGACTGTCTCACTAAGCGCGCGCTCCCCTCGCTGCACGCTCGCCTCCGTCATGGCAGGAAAACTTTCCTTGTCGCACCTCTTGGAAGAAGCGATGGCCATGAGTTAGACCAAAGAAAGCGTACGATCCCAGAAACGAGGTTGACTCCGAGGCGCTCCCACTCCCAAACCATGCACCCACCCTCCGTGCTCGAGAGGTCCAATCGCCACCCACGCCCGCGCACCGTGCACCTTAACGCTGCGCCCATGCCCCCAAGCCGTCGATGATACGTTTGCAAAGAGTCCAGCGAGCATGAACTCCTGATAAACGTAAAGTATCGGCAAGTGGCTAACTCATCCAGACATAGAACACGATATCTTTGCATCGTGTGCAGTGCAGGATCTGAGGGGTCATATATCAGATTACAGAATGTCATTGTTCTCAATATCGTCATCAAAAGGCATTTTGGCTTCCGGAGATCCTGAAGATTTGCAAAGGGTCCAAGCCCAGCTAAATTGTATGTATCTACCAATAGAATCAACTTGTTATTGTTGTCGTTAATATGATAAACATAGAAATGGTGATATCAATGATATAAGATTGTATGTACGTAGATGATTTGCAAGCAGACAACTGTTAGTTAACTATCAAACGCTCGTCATTTGTTCCCATTAAGCTGTGGACTTGGCATGGAGATTGAGGTTGAGGTGATGTATCGAAGCTAACTCTCATCGAAAGCTTCGCAATACTCATTCGGATCTCATTGAAAATTTTGGGGCGAAGAGATCGTCTCAGTCATCAACAGAATTATATAATAAAGCTCGATATTTTGAAGAGTTGAGAAAGTAGGGAATGCCAAGACAGAGGCTGTTTGAAGGAATTCTACCATAACTTCGCGTCATTCAATAATTCTACGATTGTAATATATATGAAACCAAAAGCGCTAGTCCGAGCGACCTTCAGAGATATTATACATTAGCAAGTTGTCGCTTAGACATCTAATCTAATCAAGTTCCCTGTCCCCGTTCCGAACTTCCGAGATAGTTCGCTTGGACCGATCCCTTCTGCTCAACCTCGGCCACGGCAGTGGCGCTAGGGACTATAGAATGCCCAGTTGGACTGTTCGACAATGTACGTCGTAGGTCTTGAGTCTTTTCCAGTCGAGGTAATCATTTTGCTCCCTTCACTGAATTCAAACTGAACCATCACCAGTTGCTCTATGAGGTTCAACTCCATGCTCTCTCCGAATCCCTTCCAATAACTTCGCGACACATGCATACCGTCTTTCAATCGTCACCCGCTTCGTTTCGTTCTCAATATTTATTAGGCCGTGCCCTTGTGCCCGGGCCACAGGACATGGCGTCAATTTTCTCAAAGATCCTTCGATATCCGACTTGCACGGAAGAAGTCGGGGGGAGGGGGTACGTCATAGCAACCATGTCCAGATCTACCCGATGCGACACCCCTTGTACTCATCTACTGTTATATAGGAGACACATATTTTCATGAAATAGTTATATTGTACCAAAACAAATCATGTCCATGTTGTCGAGTATCCACGAGCCAATGGTATATATCAAAACCAAACATATTGTCTAGCATCAAAAATGAAGTGGGTAGTTAAGCCACTGAACTTGCATCAAGACCCCGGGGTCAGGCTTTCTCAATACCACAAACATCTCAACTAAGATAATGATACGTGCCAATGCGTAAAGCAACAACACACCAAAGATGAGAAGAAAACAGCATATATCCCAGAACATAGAGAAGACCCCGAGCAATTTCTTGGTTGGTGTGTGCTCATAACGGGAAGATGCCTCACGAGTCGGGGAAATTGACGATGTACCGCACAGCGCCAATGGGACCACAGCTAAAACCACTACGGCTGGAAATGAAACCATGCAAAAGGAAGCAGCGGACCATATCCATCTTTCGACTTTGGTTGGAAACCCATCGAACGAACCTAGAAGATGGATTCCCCCAAATATCACCATCAAGATAAGTTGAACAGAGGAAATATCACCCTCTTGAGGCAATATCCCAATTGCATATGGGCCTGACTTGGAACCGAATATCAGATCTGACATGGCGTGACCAATGCTTCTGGGTAACCCGATGACATTATGCCAGACCCAATGCATGAATTTCACGCATACTTGGTACTCTTTTGAAAGAAAAGCGGGATGTTGGATTCGATGAACAAATGGTTTGTGTGATCCTCCCTTCTTCCGCAAGACGTAAGGCAGCAGGGGTAGTACAGATGTCACTGTCCGGACATTGAATATGGTTGACACCCAGTGAGAGTTCCGAGTTATCTCTGACAGGATGCAGCTGACTCGAAGCAGAAAGGGCAGATAATTCGATAACTTCAGTCCACTGTTGTCTCGTATTGTTAAACGAAGACAGAGTTGGTGGTGGAGAGATGGGTTCCATTGTATCCTCCTCATTTCTTTTTGTCTCGTCGCCCGCTCTTGGAGTCGATTCCAAAGAAGGAACGGGATAATGGTGGGAATGGCTCTCTGGTTGATTGTGAGCATTTGTCTCTGGAACCACGGAGATAGATGAGTTGGTTTGATCATGCCCAGAAGGGCTGGGTGTCGCTGAGGCTGTAGATTCGTTGACGTCGTCTGGAGAGACGGGCATCATTGATGAAGATGTTCTGTAGATCTTGATTGGATATTCGACAGCAAGAGGCTTGTTCCACCAGCATGCGTATGTGATGATGTTCAAGAAAGCGTAAGCACATGTAACAACTTCAATTCCGGCGATGGAAAGATTATGCTTTTTGCGTACTATCATTTGAAGCACGAACCACAGGACCTGATGGAGAACGAGAGCCTTGAATATGTCATCCCCTTTGCTTCTGTCGAGGATCTCCTCCTTAGAAACTGTGAGAGCCTTTGACAGGGTATCCTTGTCGGTTCTATCGAGGATTTCCTCCTCCGGAACTGTGAGGCTCGTGGTGTGACCTTCCGAATTGCGCTCGAGCTCACGTGGGTCCAACAGACGACAATTGGAGCCATCAGGGTCGCAGATTTGGAAACCGCCCATGATTACGAAGAAACCATGCGTCTGAGTCCATTTATACTCTAGGAAATTTGAAACAAAAACATTAGATAGCGGATCGGTCACACTAATTTGACGCACCTTTATATTGGCGCGCTAATCTACGAGATGATAGCCATTGCCGTATTGCCCACGAAACGACGAATTCAGGAACAAACAACATCATCAAGAAGAGCTTGAGGCGGCGTATCCAAAACCGCTCTCCTTCGAATGGAAGATTGGGATGGATAGCCGTCCATGTACAAGCAAAGATGGTGCTAAGGCTGCTCTGAACGATTTCCACCGTCGTTCTATTGCATGATGAGGCAAGTACAGGTGAGGAAGAGAGTTGGCGCAAGGCTGCAAGTGCGATGATCATCGGTGGATGTAGAGAAAGTGGGACAAGGGCAAAGGGCAATTACTCCTGTATATAGCCTGGTTCATATATGTACCACAACAGTTGCGATTGATCAAACCTGTCAATGAGACTTGATCGAACCATGCATGATGAGGCAGGCACAGGTGAAGAAGAGAGTTGGCGCAAGGTGCAAGTGCGATGATCACCAGTGGATGTCTACTCCAGAGAGAGTCACAAGGGTGAACCGCAATTACTCCTGGTATGCCTGGTCATATGTGTGGTCACACAGCAGTTCTTCAATTGATCAAACCTAATACAGCATGTCAAAGAGACTTGATCGAAGGGCAGTGTATTAGGAAACATTCCACTCAGCCGCGCGGCTGAGTGGAATGTTGGAGCTACAATACACGATGCATACAGACCGTGAGGGCCACCTTTCTGTCAGATGAAAGAAAAAGAAATGATCTTTTAAAAGCCTGCTATCAACATGCTACTTGAACATACCTCAACGTAACTTAGCGCCAGGGTTGACCGAGAATGGTCTCTGATTGATCTCACTTCGGAATCTCTCCTGTCGTTGCTCATAGCCCCCCGGTTCCTGCAGAATGGTCTTTGATTGATCACAAGCTCAGTTCGGAATCTCTCCTGTCGTCGCTCATAGCCCCCCAGTTTCTGCAGAATGGTCTTTGATTGATCACAAGCTCACTTCGGAATCTCTCCTGTCGTCGCTCATAGCCCCCCAGTTTCTGCAGAATGGTCTTTGATTGATCACAAGCTCACTTCGGAACGTCTCATGTCGTCGCCTCATAGCCCCCCGGTTCCTGCAATAGCGTCAAGGTTGATTCGAGGCAGAAACAGACAATCTATCATACCTTTTAAGTAAATCCTTATTCACCAATACGCTTTTGTTGGAAGAAACATACAGATTTACACAGCATAAACGCACGTTCGTAAATCTTTAAATAGACTCGGGATACAGCATATCAAAGAGGCTTGTCCCAACTGTTGATCTTCAGACTTGTGACATTGACGCTATAGGATGCGGTGCATGTAGATTATGATGAACATCTTCCTGTCGGCCTGATGAAAGAAAGGACCGTTCATTTTGATAAGACGGTTACTAATGTGCTAACACACACCTTGACGTAATCTTCTCATCGTCTCGCACTGCTCGCAGGTAAGCTCTTAATCCATTCTATTACTCAAATCGTCTCACACTGCGCTCGCAGCCATCGGTAGATTAGACACTTACAAATACGTCACGCGTCGTAGATTGAGAAACTCCTCGCTACCACCTAGAGTTCCAGACGGTCGTTTCACTAGTTCTTCTACTCGCAACCATGACTTTTCCTCCCGCAGCATCCGAAATCGCGGCCCTCTCGGCCGAGGAAGTAGCTGAGATCCAAAGCTCTCATGCTCAGCCGGACTCTGTCCTCGACTGCAGTCCCTGCCTGACCTATAAAGGCTCCCAGTGCATTTGCCACAGTAGGAGTGAACTGTGCGTCCTTGTCTACTCATGTTTCTAATTCGCCTTGTCGACGTTGGTAAATATTCCATCGTTCCTCATGTAGACATGAGGCACAAAAATTAGCGCCCGAAGCCAGAACTTCTATTCGCGTCATCAGCTGGGGCTGGACTCGGAGATAACCCTAAGTTTTGAATTGAATTGACTTGTTTCCCTGCTGTCGTGTACATTTGATAAATGTGTGGGTATCTGTCATTTGCCTCCGTACTTAATCGCGGTCTTCCGTGGTCATGGGACCTAAAATAGTGCCAGCCTGATCTGCTCACAAAGGCCGAGAACTTGAACGGTGACTAGTTTAAGGTTAAAGTGATCATGAAAAGATGCCATCCCGAAGTTCCTCCGCTGAGACATCAAAAATCCTTTTACCAGGCAAAAGAAAATGATTGGCTTCTTAGAGCTTCTAGAAAATCAGACAATTCGGTTCAAGAAGGTAACGTTATCGTGTGGAGCGGTGGGTGGATGTCAGACGTACGACTCTCCGGCGATGGTAGACATCGCGCCATCGGTGTCACGAAGCACGAAAATCTCGCAGTTGATTGAGTCTTCGATAATTCAATCACGGGGTCAACGACATGAATGCATGAACGGCTAAACCTTTGCCTAGTTCTTTTCCCGTCGCCCGTCGAACAAATTCACCAGGACTGAAGTTACTTGGAGATTCAGAGAGCATGTACGGTGAAGATGAACGTGGTGGAAACAAATAGCATGAATATATAATATATGGACTGATCTACCACATAAATGCGGAATTCGAGGTAGGTACCTCTCGCGTACCCACGAGGTTAATTTGATTCCAGTTATTCTTGATCCTTTTGCGATATTACAAGTGTCTGTGAGGGATTTTCCACCGACCATATTCGCTTTACCTCCGGTGGGACGATTCTGTCATATCGAGAACTTTGATATATAGGTGATGGTCAAAATCCGTAGTTTTCAATTACATCCACCACTTCTGGGCATCGAATCAAGTAGCTGAACAAGGCCCTGGCGGATATGAACGAAGAAAACATGGTCAAGGTTAGATTCGGTCGAACGCTCGCGGCAGATCGCCATCACGGGTCCAGCCAGCGTAGTGTCTCACACTCCCATTCGCCACCACCAGTCTACAGCCCTCCTCATAGATCTCCTCAAAGAAAGCTCAGGCAGAGCCCTGAGGGTAGCCGTCAATCGGAGAGCTGTTTGAGCATTGTGCCTGAAGATAGGATTGTCATGGACTTTTCTCGTACGGTTGAATCACCGACACCAATGTATACCGGAGGAGCACCGTTAGACGGCGATGATGAAGTCGAAGAATGGGAACTGGATGAGGAGCTTGAAGAGCAAGGTCTTTACCGAGGTTCGTGAAGGAAATCCGTTTATTTCTACAATACATTGATTCATAGGGGATAGGCACTTACCGCCGTCTAGTGCTCCTTTATACCCTAAATCCTCTAACGTTCATTGTAGCATTTGTTTTACTGGCAACACTACCCTATGCCTTCTACCCAATGTTTGAAACCTGGCCATACCCCTCTGTGCCCTATCTGCGACACCCCCTTCCTGAACTTCTAACATCTGCCGCCCTATTTTCCCTTTCCTACCTCCTCCGAGACCTTATCAGCACTCTCTTCACCTTCATATTCCCCCCACCGTTCGCAAAACTCCCAACAGTCCTCGCTACATCCCTACAGACCCTCCTCCATCTCTTACTCCAACAATCATCGCTTGCTCTGTTGTCGGTGACCCATCATGCACCTGCAAAGCCAACGACGCATGATGCTGTATTTCGCCGGGTATGGTGGCTTGCGCTTGGGTGGGCGTGTGCGGACGCTGTTATCAATATCTCAAAGGGTTACCATGCTCGGGCTTTGTATCGCGATGTGCTTGTCACTATTCGTCGTTCTGAAAATGGACCAGGAAAACTTGACACTGCAGGAAATCAGGGTTTGGACCGCGTAGGTATCTCATCTTCTGGTCCAAGAAGTCCGAAGGGCAAGGGCCCCGTGCCTAGTCAATCAGCGTCTACGGTCGGCCAGAGTACATTAGAGCTATTCGAGCGTCAGGTGGAAGATGATGTATATGATGGACAGAGGTCGCAGCCGTTCCGTGACGAGGAGGCGGGAGAGCACCATCCATTGTTGCCGAAGAGTGCAAGGGACAAGGATCAGGTTATCAAGCTGCTTGTAGAAGACGAGCTGGACGAATTGATTGCGATGCGTGCTAGGGAGGAGTTGGAAGACGCATATGGAGTACCTGTTATTGTATGTTCGCTCCTCTTGTTTTTCTAACCTAATTGATTTGATTCAATCCCAGCGCATTCCGGTATTCGTCACATGTCTCCAACGCGTCAACGATCTCCTCCTCACCCTTGGCCTCACACTCCTCCTTGCACAAGCCTACCTACGCTCTGCCGTCTCACGGGACAATCCTCTACCAGGTTCATCAAACTTCCCACTCATGATTGCTGCGCCTATAGTATGGGCTGGTCAATGTTACCTCGCGCTATTGCACACGCCTCTGATTCTTCCGCGCATGGGTGTCCCGACCGTTGTGTACCACGCGAGTTTGGTGTCGTTAAGCGCCTTCTTTGGGGGGTTGGCGGCATGGAAAGGGTTGTCCTAGTCGTTCGTGGACGACGCGATCATGAATGGATTCTACATCTGCTTTCTCTGTTTTCTGCATCATACTCTTCCACATTTCAAGCTGTATTTATATTGCTCAATTGCAATCGTAAAGCTAAACAAGTCAAGTCAATTTCATGACATAACATATTAACATATTCACAATGGTCTCAAGGCCATCTCGACTCTCAACTCTCAACAACAAACATAAGTCGAGATATTTCATTTCACTTCGGATAGAATAATATAGATACAGTCTTTCAATCATAAAAATAATGGGTACCACACACGGCCTCGCGAAAGCTTACACGATAATACGGAAAATAAGCGAACATACTGGCCATCGAACATGATAACTGCAGCAATAAACGTGCATTAGTATTTTGTCACTTAGTATACGCAAGCTCCAAAAGAAGAGAAAGCATGAAAAGGTCAGGTACTCGATGCGTTTCAGCAAGCCCCCTCGCCCGCCTCCAGATTGTACACTTTGAAGACTTTGGTATAGGCAAGAAGGCATTCGTGTCCGCCCATCGAAAAAAATATCATCATGTGTGGTGGGTAGCAATGGGAAAGCGATGGAGCAGAATTCAAATGGAAAAAAGAATGAACCCAAATGATGCTCACCTTAATCAGTCCGCGACACATTTAAACTTAGATACAGTTAACATCGAAAGTACCCTTGCGAGAAGAATAACCTAGAACAAAAGAAAATGTCAGCATTAGCTCTCGAAACTAGAAGGTCGACAAGGATCAGACAAGGCTGAAATCAATAAAGTATTCCACATAGTTTTTTAAGAATGTGGTAAAGTATGGTATATGTTTGAATCATCACAAGGTCAAAATGAATGTGAAACTCACACTTGAGACGTAGAAAAAAACAACAGAAACATGTCAGAAGGCAAATTTTTTGGTCTTATAAGCCCAGTGAATTGGATCTCCGCTCGGCGTCCTCCAGAGTGTTCCAACACGACCCCGTGACCTGTGACCACAACCTGTACTGCCGCAGAAGCTACGCCCATGCAATGATTCCAAAGCCAGATTCGGTTACCTTGAGCGACGAGGTTACTTCTGAACCTGTGCGGCCTGAGAAGGATTTATCGGTTGCATACTACTCAAAAACAAGAAGCTATGGAAAAGGTTTTCCCTAACTTGCCCACTCTTAACAGTACTCTAGACCGCGAGTGCTCGTTGCCATTTAGCATCGCATAGAAGAGCTGAGAAATCACAACTTTTTTAGCCTCTTCTGCTGTAACCACGTCAATTCATGCGCGGAAGATCGGATGGATCAATAGAATCTGTCGTCGATCCGAAGTTTCAGCTATATTTCTCACTTAATACACTTGGAGTTCTGGTATCTAGACAAACTATTCGATGGTTCCCGGCACGACGAAGATCACCAAGGCAGTACTTGCAATCAAACGACCTATTTTCAGATGAAACCATTTATTACAGTTTGACGGGATTGAAGGGCTCACACTGCTGAACCTGTGTTCCAGGCTCAGATGAAGTATGTTATTACTCCTTTGAAGCATCGTGGGTATGATTTCGCTTTCATATCCGTATGATTTGGCCGAACTGCACCAGTCCGGTGCCGATTTCTTTGAGTAGGGGATTTGTACTCCACAAACGTGACCGAGGTTACCTGACCGATGCTGTATGGCGATTCCTTAAAGTATTGATCCCCTTAGATAGTTGGACTGTCAAAGAATTAGATAGGTGGCATTGATAAATATACACGCACCGCACTGCATGCTAAAGCAGTGACCATGATCAATGATCAGATATCTATGCCTTCATACTGTAACTTGCGCAATCGAGTGTGAACGATCGTTGTCTATCCGACCGTTAGGCCAACTGACCCCAGTGTTTTCGCAATACATGCGAATACATGCAACGCTATCGCTTGTCTGAATATGTAGTGGGAGCCTTTCAAATAGCTACCGCAACTTGACCTTAACTGACGCCATCCAGGTGGTAATGCGGCGTGATCAGGTTGTTGTAAGAAAAGGTAAGCACTGAGGAGATAGATGACCTTGCTGAGATCGGCTAGATTCACGTCATGGATCATCTCACTACTTATATCCATTGGGCTCCATCGGCCAGGGTTGCAGTGGAAATGTCTTGGAAACGTCCTAAAATAAGTACTCAGTGCCTCCAGAGTTTTCAGAGCCCGGGAAAGGGTGGGTAGACCATATTCTCTGGAGAAGCTGCAGTTATGTATACATCAACCACTATACGTTCGTTCCTTAGAGGACAAGAGAATGAGAGTCAGTTGTTGTTACAATGTTACAATTTGATATCTACCTCCGCTAACTAATAGTTAAGGACATGTTTATACAAACACACCTCGGTAGACCTACTAATGCTAACTAAATTCATAGTTTTCACTGATAGTGACGTTGTCGTGAGTGCATAGGGAGTTTTTCGACCCGGGGCTACCTGGTATGTGCCATATCGGTCTGATTTCAACCTAATCCTTCAAGCCAAGACATGTCCTCGTGCGGCTTTGGGCAGATATGATTACAGCTCCATTCGCTCAGAACCATCTCTTGTATTTGGACAACGTTGATCTCACACAAGCTCGTTCCGGGAACGGAGACAAAGAATATATACAAATCCAAATGGTTAGACTGAAATCGAACTGATAAACCCATCTATCGTCGTCATCAAGCATCAAGGAACAACCCGAATGAGGCTTATGATGACAGTACATCATGATTTGTGACTTTTAACAAGTTTCCAAAGCTCTTGCGAAGGGATGAAAAGCGAAGCAGGCTGCTTTCCGTGTGAGCTCTTTGGCCCCGGTTCGAGCTCCAAGAACTATCGCGACTCAAAATCCATGGACAACTCTGAGTCCGAAGACCCTCTCACCCTAGCTATCGCTCCACCTCCAAATGAAACCCCCGAACAGCGTGCAACTCGTGAATTCGCAGAGGCGCTGGCAAAGAAGGTAAGTGACGAGATAGACGAACAACTTCGCAAGGAAAGGGAGGAGGACAAGAAGAAGAAGAAGCCGGTCAAATTGCTATTACTCGGTCAATCCAAAATTATCATAGTACTTAGCCTACTGACTTCGCGCGCTTACAGGCCAAAGTGAAAGTGGAAAGACAGCAACACTCAAGAGTATTCATTCCGATACCTTTCTTGAGAACCCAACTCATTTACATCTTGCAGACTTCCAACTAACGTACGCTCGACGCGAATGGTCGGAAGAACGCGCTTCATGGCGTGCTGTTATTCAACTTAACCTCGTTCGGAATGTCAACTGCATAATGGAACATTTAAATCAAGAGATGGCGGGTTATGTTGATGGCCATAACAGTGACGACTCTTCAGACGAGGTGCAAATTGTTCATCGAAAAGCCAAGGCACTCCCACCACTCAAGTTCAGGGAACACCATCGCCTTCTTCGGCTAAGGCTGACACCTTTAACGCGGGTCCAACGAGACCTCGAGAGCAAGCTTGGTGAAGCCTCTACTGAGGTACACAGCACACCTTTCATGACAGCCGCCCCATTTGAACATGCCCCAACCAACCGCCGGGCACTTCAAGAATTCTCAATCAACTCCAACAATGGATGGAAGAGCGCTCTCGTAAAATTACGTTATAATCGCTCGACACGGCCGGAAGTCGGAGAGGACCAACGTAAACCACAGGATATAGAGGACGATGTTGCTGAAATTCTTGATGCCTCCAAAGATGACATTAAAGCCTTATGGGAAGATTCTGTTGTCACAGAGCTGCTGAATAGGCGAAAGGCACGAATAGAGGATAGTCCTGGCTTGTGAGCTCTTTTTGTGTCTTTGAGGAACTGATTTGAGCTCCTTTGTATAGCTTCCTTAATGATGCCGAACGTATAGCTTCCCGAAACTACCAACCTACAGATGACGATGTAATTCGTGCACGCCTACGAACGCTAGGTGTGCAAGAGTATCGATTCGTCTTTGATAGCGGTATGTTACTCATGACTGCTAATGCATGCCACTTGTTGATGTCGGATAGGTCGGACCGTTGGACACGAGTGGCGTTTGTACGATGTTGGTGGAACTCGGAGTAGTGTCAGTACACTGAAACACTTGACTGCCTCTTCACGCCTGACTGGATTACTCACCTCAACTCGTAGCGCGCAGCATGGTATCCTTATTTCGATGATGGTATGTCCAATCCCATCTCTGACTCGTGACCCATCTTAACTTTTTCTTTTTTTGCAGTTGATGCTATCATATTCCTTGCGTGAGTATCATCGTGATGTTCACTTCATATACGCGATGATCGCTGGAACGTACTAACATGATCACATCTATTAATAGACCAAGTGCGTTCTCTAGCTGATTGATCTGCTCATTGACTGACACTGCCTCTCCGCATAAGTCTCTCCATTTGACGAAAAACTTGCGGAGGATAAGCGAGTTAATCGGCTCGAGGATAGCTACCTCCTATGGCGTTCCGTGGTCTCCTGCAAGCTTCTAGCTCACACACAGATCATTTTGTGTGAGTCGCCGATCTTTGATATGATGACGTTAACAGGGCCTTGACGACGATATATCATTAACGCTAGTCTTAAACAAATGTGATCTTCTCCAGGCGAAGTTACAGCGCGGTGTTCGTATTCGGGACTCTGTTCCCAGTTTTGGAGACAGGAAGAACGACCTTGCAACTGCCACGAGATGTAAAAGCTATCTCCTTTCTTCCAATCATATCCATCGACTGATATGCATCTCAGATTTCCAGCAACATTTCAAAGACATCTCGAAGCAGCATTCCCCTATCTCACGGCCCTTTTACATGTATCTAACCTCTGTGATTGTAAGTCCATTTTTGATCGTGTCTCCCATCTGGAACGACACTGCCTAGCACAGTTGTCCTTGGGAGTTTTCCTGAGTTCCTGATTCATGTGTTTCTTTATTAGGACACTCGATCAACGGCCGTAACTCTCGGCGCAGGTACAACTCCAGTCCTCATCATACCCACGTATTCATTTGCTAACTACCCTACCAGTCGAGGAATCCATTTTACGCGAACATTTACGCCATGCGGATCTAATGTAAATATCCCTGTAATATGTGCTCTATATGGATAGTAACTTACTTAAGTTGAATTAGTGCTTGAGGTATTTTTCGGACATGTCATGTAGTACTACACACTCGTTTCTCCTGTCTCCGGTCTTTAGCGACAGTATTATTGTAGTTTCATACGGTAAATTATTTATGTACATCTCCCACGCATACCCCTCATCTCACCCTCACCGATCCTGACACCACCACGATACGATGGATACCTTTATTGATTTGATTTCACGTCATTTACCACCAGTTATTGCCAGTGACTCGAAAGGACTGTAGAAAAACGCTTTGATCAAGACCCCAATGATGAGGGACAGGTAAATTAACATGTATCTATCTGAAGGGAGCGACCAGGGGTGAGTAAAGTAGTCAGAGAGTACACTTTCCATACAACGAAACAATGAAACCCTTCACGGTATCCGCTCTCCATTAAAATTACTATTACTCCTCAATATTGGACTCGGCAAGCCCCTCTCCGTCCTGCTCTCATCCGCAGCAGCCGCTACCCGCGGAGCCACCCTTGGCGAGCGTCCCAATTCAATCTCCTGTCCGACGTCACTCTCATCCTCACTGCTAAATCCAGGTGTCCCAGGCACACTGCCACCGCCATTCCCATTGTCGCCGCGCTGCCCAGGCACATTCGTCCTCGGCACAGACCGCCGTGCCCGCCGAGCATGGAACGTCCGACTGGCGGTTGCGTTGGAGAAAATAGGAAGCAAATACCGCTCGTCGAGCGCCTGGAACCATTTCCCATCCTGCCCGATTGCAGCAGCTGCTGTGGAGAGATTTTGGCGTGGTGGGTGACCGTGACCGCCTGCTGATTGGTCGGGCGTGATTGCCAAGGGCAACGTCTCACCCAAGTCGGAGTCAAATGAGTCGGAAGACGCTGCGGAGAAGATGGCTGCTTGTCCTTGTCCCTGTGTGTGGTGGTTGTAGCTCCTCGCGCCGGCGTAAAGGGTTCCTATGGGTGCAGCACCGCGGGGGAGAGCAGAAGTCTCGTCGTCGTATACCTGTCGACCCGAGCGCCGTGAAAGCCAGGGAGAGCGGACTCCGTATTCGTCGTCTTCGCTGCTGTCTGCATCGTCCTCGACGCCTGTTCTGATCCCAAGCACCTCAAGCATACGTGCCGTGGTGCCACCGAAAAGAAGGACGGTAAGCACGACAACGACGAGCACAGTCGTGCGCAGGACTTGCGCGTTTTTGCCTGTGAAGCCGGCGGCAAGCGCGACACCGACGGCACCTCGAAGGCCAGCCCAAAATAGCATCATCTGATACGAATGAGGCAATTCCTCCGTCCGTTGGCCGCGCGCGTGTTTTTGGAACAGGTTGATTGCCTCTGAGAGGGGGAACACGGCCGCGTATCGCGTGAAGACGACAGCGACGGTGGTGATTGCAATGAAAAGGGGCTTCACGTAGCTTAGTACAGGCTCGGAAGTTGGTGCGCTGGTGAAAAGCGATATTCCAAGATAGATAAAGATAAAGTTTTCTGAGAGATGCGCGAGAGTGGAGAAAAGATATTTGGTGGCACGTTGGGTCTTTTGGGACATTGTGTGGTATGCATAGTGCTTTAGTGTGATTCCGCAGAAGAGAAGTGAGACAATTCCGGACATTTCGAGACCGTTTGAGAAGAAGTAACAAGTGTAGGCGCATAGAGGTACGAGGCAGGATTCTATGTTGGGGAAGAGGTGGAGGGAAGAGTGTTTGAGGATCAAAGACATGCTGAGACCGAAGACAACACCAAGTGCCATGGATACTGTAAAAGATAACAGGAAAATCCCGAATCCGTGAAATATAGAGGATAGATAAACCTCTGTACCGTGGAACTGCGTCAATGTCCTAGTACGAGGAGTCAGAACACGTTACAGAACTTGATAAAGATTGACTTACTGGTACATGACGATACTCACGGCATCGTTAAGCAAAGACTCGCCAAAAATGATGCTGTACAGCTTGGGGTCGACCTTGTATTGCTGAAATATAGCCAATATCGTAACGGGATCGGTTGCTGAAAGCGTGGACCCAAAAGTCAAACATTCTATGAGCGAAAGTTCAAGAGATTCGAGACCAAGAGATGCCCAGATCCAAACGAGCACTCTGCGCTGTGAGTGATCGACATTACCCAGAGTTAACAACTAGATACGGACGTACCCAACGCCCACGGCGGATATAAAGGTCCCGAGGAACGCGAATATGAGAATGGAACCGAAATTGCGGAAGAAGTTCTCCTGCGATGATTTGTAAGAACGTTGGGAAAGCCTGAACATTGTGGCCAGCCAATCACCCACCTGCTTGAGTTCGTAACCTGAATTCAGTATGATTGGTGGTAGAAGAAGATTGAAGAATAGAGTATGTCGAAATGTCTAATTGTTATGAGCAGATGCTTATGGTGTCGCTCTCTTAACCCCTAAGTACCGAACACTCACCAGCATGTCACGTATCATCGTCCCTGGTGCCAGTCTCACGATCAACCCGACAAACATTCCAGCAATTATAGAAACGAGAGTCTCGTGTATAGCTCGTATGCGTTTGATTTGGAGGTAATAAGAAGTCCATAATGAGAGGATGAGAAGCATGCAGACGAGGAAGAGTGACCAGGACGAGTAGTACTCCTCCTCCTCTGGGGCGGCGATGACGGACTCTGAAGGAGCAGAAGCGAGTGCAGTAATGGTGGCGAGCTTGAAGGACATTGTCGTCGTTTAGAAAATTGGAAAGGACGACTTTTGAAATGATCGCTGCTGCGTTCATCATCATCGGTGAAGTAGCTTATGTAATGCCAGCGGCACTTGAAATGAGCCAGGAGTGGATACGAATTATAAGCGAATTACTGTAGTATATATATGTCTATTACCGCCTGCTACGCCTCTGCGCCTCTTTAGCCTCCTCCAACTTCGAACGCCACTTTGCAATGACAAAGTGCACGGACTCCATCGGCGTGGGCAACTTTCCACGCGCTTCGACGGGGACTTGAGGAATATTAAGCGAGGCGCGGACTTTAGGTCTCTGCAAGGCCCACGACTGAAGAGTTGTAGCCGCGCTCGTAGTGATCAGTGATACCATCAGGCCCTAAGTTGTGCCGATGAGAAAAAAAGGCATTGCAGATATGCTCGGAACGTACTGAAGGGAAATGTGCCATGACGAAGACGCCTACAACTGAGAGAACACGGAAACCATTCATAATGTGTCCCATTTCAGGGCGGGAAATAAGGTCCATCTCAGCCGCACCAATCTAGTACACCTATCAGAAGTGGTCTCCAAGTGCGAACAGATAGTGAATGACGAACCTGTATTTGACTATTCACCACAGCACAAAGGAGAATAGAAAGAGCCATGTAGGGATCCGCAACCGTCAAATCCGGCAACAACGAGAATCCACTATGAGTCAACTGCTCCACGGGTAACTCGCACAATTTCTTGACACCAAAGAACATACCCAGAGTGACCGGAATCTGAACGACTGGTACAAGTGCTGTCGAAAGCATGCTAACACCTGCATCTTGATACGTCTTCTTGACTTTGAGAGTTATACGCTTAAACGCGAGTTGGTCTCCACTCTGGCGTACAACAGCCATCTCCTCCTGTAGTTTTTTAATTTTCGGTTGGATGGGAAGAAGACGAGAGGAATTTTGTAAACTTCTAACGGAGATGGGGAACAAGATGGCTCTCCATAAAAGACTACCGGCGATAATGGTCCAAAACCACGGTAGACCCGTCGCGACGTTGACAACCTCGAAAGACCACCGGATAAGACCGGCAGGTGTCCAGCTGATGAGCCCAAGTGCCGCGAAGTCACCGAATTGTAGTGCAGCAGGAAGGTGAGTCGTCAATGCATCCGTAGCGCTAGATATTACATCGAATGCTGGATCTGTCATCACGGGTTCTGGTGGCACCTCTGCTGCTGCTGTTGCTATAGAGTCAACAGGAGCGGTACTTGACACGGCTTCAGTTTTGACGACATCCCCTGAGATATTTCGGGATGTTAGAGCGAGAAAGGGTATCCTGTGAGTCCTAGAGCGTGTGGAATGCTATCATTATGGTCAGCTCAAACTAAGTACACGTCAAAAGAGCAACGCACCTGTATAAGCAAGGAAAAGGGCCTCGTCTCGCCAACACACGCTATGCGGGGTGTGAACCTGATCTTCTGACTGAATAGAGAGAACTAGACGGAGTATGACAATGCTCTTACCTGCGACCCACTAGCCTTAATGACCCTGACCGAACGCTCGCACTCAGGACCCCTGCAAACACCATTGCTGTTCAGTCAGAGCGATATTACTTCCGCAAAATTGAAAATTCTTGAGCATCACGTGAATGGCACGATATCGGCCCGTGTCGCCGGACTCAAACCTCCTAAATCTTTCCCGCCAACCCCGCAGACGGGGCCGAATGATAACGCAATTCATGATACTATGAGTTGTAGATATAGGTCAGTCAGTATTATCCTTACTATCGACTCATTACCCGCTGACTTGACGAAATTCAGGGGGCATAGAGCGAACTCCTTTCAAGCAGAGGATCTCAATGAACTCGTAGAACTGCGAGCTAGGCAACGTACGTTCCACGGAGCGTACACTCGCACTGCGATTGGCAACCTAGGCTCTGCACTAACCATTCTGCGCCTCTTCGATCAGCGTTTCTATCGAAGTGCGTACTATTTAATAGTGTTCGTTCTTATCCAACGGCGAACTGACCATCTCAACAACTACACCATTACATCACAGTCGGCATCCTCTTCGCTGTTCTAGGCACCCTCCTCATGATCCTCTCCTTCTTCCGCTCACGCCACTCAGATCGTGATTTTGACGATAAGTGGAAGCATCCTAAGTTGCGAGAAGTGAGGCACCGTGCGGCTATTCAAACGGTGGGACAAGAGGGGACGAGGATATTCGGAAGACCATTCGTTACAGCGGGGTGGATTGTTCTGGCTGTGACGTGTGTGGTTGCTGTAGTTGAGGTCGGACTGTTAGTGCTTCTTATCCAGTTATGAATTATGAGTTACGACACTGTGAGTATACTCGTTCCGTATGCCCCCCCTTCATGGCGTTGAGGTCTTGTGTGCTAAAGTCTTATTATTTTCTGTGCTAGGTTTGCTCTTGATTTTTCTGGAGTTGATTTCGGATGAACATCAGTTATTCTTATAAATCAAGTGGCAGTTGTGTTGTTTCGCCTTCCATGAAATACAATTCGTGTGTACCATATCTAAATCTTTCCACGACACGGACACCGACGTGTGACCCGCGTGATCGAGGAAGGTCTTTCGGTTTTTCTAGTTTGGGCCATCTACGTGTCCAAGAGGGTGTGTCATTTCGTTGAGATTTGGCTCCGCATGATTCCTCCGGTCTCGCGTTGTTTCGAACTGAGCCAGATTCATGATTACTGTGATTCTACCCCATTTCGTCGAACATTCTCGAACCGGTCTCGTGGCTGAGGCTGGTACTCGATTTGGACTAACTAACCATTCACAGTAGCCTCCGCTCATTCGAGCGAGGCGAACACGATGATTAATGCATATGTAATCGAATTCCGAGCTACTCAGGTCCCAAAATCTAAAGGCGCGTGTGGCGGACGGCGGTGACATCATCACGACGTTCTGGGTCTTACGGGTCTTGAGTTAAATTTCTTGTTATTGGCTTCTTGACTGCTGTGTGTTTCCGAAAGTTATAGTTAGTGTGCTATTGACTTAGAGCCCCTCAATGAAAACTGACGTTGGGGATAAACAATGGAAGAGAATAACCTGTAAATATTCGCGCAAAAACTGCGCGCCACGCCTTCGAAAGCCTCACGCCAATACTCAAGATAGCCTGATAACAATCTACCCTAACTCCAATTGAGTTGATTACTGCCGAATCTGCGAAGGTTATGTCTACCCGTTACCGTTAAAACTCTCGTCCGAGGAGAATCGTGAAAGACTTTGCCACATCTTTTTGCAAGTACTAGATTTGACTAAGTACTCCCAGGCTTATAAATACGCAGCCGCACAAACATGAATCCGCACTAGTACGAGCTTGAGTATGTTCGTCGTTGGCGTAGGCGGCATTGTCCGAGTCTAACGGCACCTTCGTTTTGTGGATATCGTCCTCGTTCCTGGAGTTCATATCTTCATATCTGGAAACGGTGATCCTGGCTCGACGGATTAAACCACACGCCGACGCCACATGCATGTCACGGAAAAGTGAGCCGCCACTGCGGCCTAAGTTAATGTTATTCTAAGTCTGGCCCACACGCAAAGATGGTCGTACTACCTGCGTCAACACGTTCCAAAATGAGATTGTGATATTTTCAGCCGAGGACTGAGAACGCGGCTTTGCCAGATTCACCGATGCTCATCTCCTGTACACGCTGCCATGTGTATTCAAGCTTTCAATGTCTCGTTAAACTTGTTCTAAATTCCTTTCGGTTTAGTGTAAGTGGTACTCTATACTTCACTTGCTGTTTGATCTTTTCCAATGAACTATGCTGACATGATTGTTACGCAAGAAGCTACGACTGGGCCAAGGCCCTTACTGTCTCCGTTATTCAAGTTAATCGACGAACTCAGCGAGATGGTTCTTATAGTTAGGCAGCATTCAACCCGGCGGCTGTGACCTCATTGCAAGGGTTGCAGCATACGGATTCCCTGTCCATACCGACCATATCAGAATCATAAAGCGAGGATTCAAACTTTGTAACTCACGACTCCCCCATACTGACATTGACGAAGATGTAGGTTGTGGAGGAGAAGTCATCAGTGGACTGGAATATTCTATAGGCTCCTGCGACGGAGGCGCCCCTGAAGCCGCAGAAACTTCTGATTGTGCTGAAGCAGCATAGTAGCTTGGGGGTTGATCAGAAGCCAAAGTATGTTCCTCTTCACGAGAAATCCTTAGAAAGATTTCTCTACGGTAAGAGGCCAGTGCAAGCCTTTCCGTTTCAAGCGCCTGAGCAACCTCAATGAGTTGGTTACCTGCGTTATTGGCTCTTCGTTGTGCGGCATCCCGTTCAACTCTGAGCTGTTTGTAATCATCGGTCAGCCATCAATCATATGGATGAAGGGACATTCGACTCATCACTCACACGATTATGAGCCCGCTGGAGGTCTGAAGCGATTGATGCGATCTTGTCTGCCGCGTGTTGAATAATCACGGATATGGTATGCTGAAAGAAAGAGTTACTGACTGTGATATTCTGTTTCCGATATTATGTTGGGCGAAAAGAATATATCTCTGACCAGCGACCTTATCGCCAAAATGCCAAACAATCTTCAGTTATTGATAGCTAATTCAGAAAAGATTGTCGCATACCCTTGCGCGATCTTCAGGGGGCCGATCAATTCAACAAAAGGTGAAATAGTCCGTGCTTGTTGACAAAGGCTCTCGGCCTGTCTTGCGAGTGTCTGAGCCAGACTAAGTGCATTGCGCTCCCACACCGTGTTAAGTCTGGTTCGAACACAATGAAATTAGCTCTTCATTGAAATTAATCAATAATACATTCAGCTTGCCTGCTTCCACCCCACATGTCTTCATTCAATCTTCAATTAGAGTCTTGTAGGGTTGATGAAGCCTACGAAAAAGCTTGCCTACCACGTTGCGAATGTGCCAAGACTTCTTTTACTTGTGCTGCGCAGTCGTTCATCGTTCGATCTGCGTGTGCCAAAATCTCACACGCACGGCATTCGGCGTTGAGAGTGTCCTGTATTTGTTCATGCAGTGCCTGCGTAGACTGGACTTGATACTCCAAACGATCATCCTCAGGATATTCTAAATGGGTAATGTGAGCCAATCAATCTGGGAGAATGTCATCGAGGATAACGAGCCTTCTGTGGGACCATCAAATACTAACATGTATAGATCTGATAATTCTTTCTTTAATGCCTCGTAGCGGACCGCCTTATCCGCCAAATCAGCCTTCTGAATATTACTAATGTTGAAAATGTGCTTTCCGCTTCAAGGATAGAGCGACAAGGACAACGCGTACCTCACGCTTCGCCTCTTCAGCCATCGATGTGAGTAGATTGTAGGTGTCTCTTTCCGCATACTCTTTCTCCAATGCCTCCACATATTCGCTAGATGCCAATGTCATCGCTAGATCTTGAAGGACGGGCTAACTTACCGCTCTTCCTTAGTCGCCATTGCTTGAAATTGATCTTTTCTACCCGTTAGCCTGTGGGCAAGTCGTCTAGCCGTAGAATCACGGAGAGATTCGTGCTCTTTCCTCTCCTTTTTTGTTGTTTCAGATAGTTTTCTGAGCCGTGCTTGGCTTTCATTTATTCTAGTCTGAAGATCATCGATGTAGCTTGTCTGAAGTTTCAGAGCAGATGGGACGTAATCCAGTTCTGATATAGTTAATATAAGACTTGAGTGGTACGCCGAGTTGTCGCGGAGTGCTTGGGACATGGTAAGCTGGGAAGACTGTGAATGTGGTATTAAGCCCAAGTTGGGTCTATCTGCTCTTACGCCCAACTTATCACACAGCAGATGCTGCGTAAATTCTCGTTCAAGAGACGAGGCGATGATTATCCGAAACAAGGTCCGGAAAGTCACTCAGGTTGGATTATTACGTCATTGGGGCTATGTATTACAGAATTAAGACATTCACAGAAACAAAAATCATCGACGACGACTCATCGCAAAACATCCTTCATAACCTTGAATACTTGTCGGTGTCAAAGTGTCCCGCCACCGTCCCGCCAAGTTAGCATTGACATTCCCGACAAGATATCCTCGATAAAGCCACTTTCCCCTGTCTCCGTCCATCTGTGCAGCTAGTTAGTGACGTCCTAGAAAATCGGCCGACACAATATTAGAGAGCCCACATATTCTTTTGACAGGCTAATAAAGCCATCGCATGGCCTGACTCGGCCCACTAGGTTGAACTCACCCCATGCCGAGTGGCCCTATATGAAAAAAATTAGAGACCAAGTCTTGTAAAGTGATACTAATGTACCTCTCCCGTGATAATTATATCCTGAACGGGGACACCTTTCCCCTCTTCACCGATAGATGAAGCTCGCTGATAGTGAAGAACATCGTTTCGGCCAGGCACCCATATATCAATGCCGTCTTCTGTCTCACGTATTTGTGTGCCAGTAGGGAAATAAGACCGCAAAGGGTCACCGGAAGGTAAAGGCTCGACACTATCAGAATCGAGACCGATACCAGAATCAGAAAGTGAGGCATCATATGCTAAGAGATGGTGTTCATGTAACTTCCACGTTTGGCGATGTCGCACTACCATACTTTTCTGTATAACGTGAGGATCACCACCAGCCAGGAGCGCTGCATATGCCGTGAACTCTGTGTACTGAGGAGAAATGTCAGGGATTCGAGTGTAAACAACTCAGCACAAGTGGCGAACCGTGAACAAGCCCTCCCAAACTCCTTCGATGCTAAGAAAAAGCAGGTCCTGAGCCCACTAGTTCCGGTCCCCATATGACGCTAGACGCACCTTCCTGGTCGAAAAGCATCTGTAAGCACGTTATCAAAACTACGTTGACCGAGGATCACACATCTTTGCCACTCGCATTCCCACTCGAGCTTCTCTTGTTGGAGTGAGGAAGGGTGAGATGGTGGCACTGGAGTGGTGTAACCAACACCTTCCGTCAATTCATTCACAAGTGTCAGAAACGAAAGAATAGCTGGAGTTGCAAGTGGCGGGGGTACAAGACGACGTTGTTCAGACAGGTATTCTACATCCGATTTGGAAATTCTTGGTCCGGGTACAAACTGGTGCCAGGCGGGGTTGGTGAGTTCATACTAAGAATAGAGGTGGGTCAATCAAACTACATGTTCGCCACGCCCCTCTTACCTTATGAGCCGCCAAGGCAAACGTCTTGAATATGTTGAGCGCTTTCCATGATTCTTGTTTGACCTTGGGATGATCGTCTGAAATAGCTGTGAGAGTATGTCTTCATTGATGAAGTACTTGTACTCACTTGGTCGCAATATAAACCAAAACAACCACATAGCCATGGATCTGGATGGTGTCTCAGAAAGCCAGCGTTCCAGACTGAGATAACAAGCTGCTCGAGATGCACCGCGTTCATGAAACCAATAATCCCTTAACCAATGGTCAATCTTCGCATAGTCGCGCAATTGTCGCTCATTCTTCCCCTCATTTTCCAACATCATGGAATAAGCCAGAAAGATTAGGTCCTGTGACATAGGATCGTCATCTTCCCCGTCGTCGTCCTCAAGAAGACAATGCAAACGGTCACGAATCCGTTTCAAAATCCGAAATCGTTTGGGAAGTTCGGCGGCGAGAACAGATGGGACTGTACTGTTGGATCCGATACGTCGTACCACAGGACCAACATCAAATTTGGCGGCGTAAATTCGCGCATATAGGTGATCAGAATACAACCGAGAATAGATGCTACGGCTGGTCAGAAGGAGGGATATGAGGCCGGAGGGAGGACCAAGAAAAGTTACATTAGTCGAAAAGAAAGCAATGTGCTCGAGAACCTCAGGAGGTATAGCGTTCAGCGGTGAGGAGGCCGTGCTCATGGTGGGGAGAGGCAATTATGGCCAATTATTTAAATTGCCGGTTTATAACCGGTTCCTTCCCGGCCAAGGTTCCGCGATGAGCGTTGCTTGCGACCTCGGTCATGACCTTCGAAATGTCAGCTGACAACGCCGCTGTCGCTTTGACGGGGGAACCAAGTCGCAAAATTCCAAGGCAGGCTTGCCCTTGGGATTGCCAGTGTGCTGGATTACTACGAACTCACGGATCAACTTATTCGATCTTTTGTTAAGCCCGGAGATTCATCATCATGGGCAGCTTCATTCAGTTTCAACCTTCGTTCTGAAGATACTATGTTGGATGAGGCGTTTTGAGTAACGCCGAGCTTGCGCCAGAACGCCGGCAGTGTTCGAGGTAGTTGCATGGGCATCTCCCCGGCAGTTTTCTCAACGTCTACTACGCTGGAGAATATAGCCTACAAACAATCCTGTTTATGAGTACATGATACGAAATTTTTACTAAAATTTCACTGCGCAATAACCTGTTCAAGTACAAGGCGGCGTCACTTCCTCTCAAATCTACTAGCACTCGAATATCACAATGTCTTCGCAAACGTCTGGATCTCACTAAATGGACTTGCTCAAGGCACATAATCCATCTTCTTGGAATTCAATAGATGGAGTTGAACAAATTTGATGCTGTCTAGCGTGCGTCGGAGTTGAGTACTTCGATTAGAATGTCGATGAAGCGGACATCATCATGTGGATCGCAAAAATCATGGAATACAATATTAAAGTACTGCTACGCCCTCACTATCGTACCAACATATGTATGCCACCATCACTCAACAATGTCAACAATGGGGTGAACTGAAAAGTGTTCAGACCTCACTTGCCTGACAGAGACTGAAGACAGCTTCCCATGGTGCAGGCTGCGTTCCGCTGGAGATCCCTTTGAACCTACCTACAAAATTCTGAGAAGAAATCACTGTAAGGGCTGCCAGTTAGAACGTATAATCAAGGAACAAAGACGGCAGAAGAGTTTACCATATCCCCTGAGCAGGACAGTTCCGATATCTTCTGTCAGCTAGCCGAAAGAACCAGTCAACTGGCATTAGATTTCGCTAGTAGAATACCCACCGGCCTTCTCGCCAGTACAATGAGCCCGTCCTCAAGACGAATTCGTCCGAGGATCTCATAGTCTCCCCAGGCTGTAGTGTGTCGCCAGTCAGTCTAGAAGACGGTTCGCCATGGTTCGCTATCATATCAAGTGGCGCCACTAACCTTACCCGTGATGATCACGTCGACTACACGGTCAGAAGGAGGTGCATTGCCACGTTGGAATGTGTGATAAAATGATCTGAAAGATCCCTTGTCATCAGAGAATTCGATTACATTCTTTGAAGAGGTCCCCGCATTAGTTCAAGAGGGGGCGTGAATTGATTTCACTGAGCTCACCTCCCGTTGAATCCATTTGAATCCTGCTGGAAGCCATGCATTCGTGGCCCCTTCAGCAGCAAACTCGTCAGAAGGAACCATGGCGTTCGGATCACAGATGTAGTGCTCCCGCAATGTCATGTAAAGCGGGGATCTCCCTGGGACAACAAAGTCCTGCGGTACGGCCAACGTGGTGAGCCAGCTCTTGTAAGACTCGAGGAATGGTATCTGAAACAAAGAGCGTCAATCGTCTCTGGGACGAGCTCGCCACATTGGCAAAGCATACGATGAAAGACCCTTGCCATTTCCCTGTCAAAGTTCCTAACCTGTACACAGGCAACTCAACTGACGAGGGAGAGACGGAGAGGGTCAAAGGAACTTTGATACGTTTGTAAGTCATACCGACGTCAGTCCCAGTATGAGGGAAATCCACGAAGTGCGTTTGACAATGCTCATAGAAGTGTCTGATGTCATCAATTGTAGGACCCTTGGGAGTGCTCGAAGTGTCCTGTCTGTTCTCAAGGCGGAGATGACGAGGGATCTCGTGCGTATAGATCTCCTGACGCACAAAGAAAGACAGAGCGGCGAATAGAGGTATGGAAGGTACTTGTATCAAGCGGGATAGGCGCCCAAAATATATCAGATTGCGGGGAGAGAGAGGTGGAGGGGGATATGGGCCATGTACACTAGAAGAAGTTGACTGATGTGTATCCGCGGTAATGTCAAAGTAGAACTCAGGAGTACTAGAGATGGGATACTGCCATGCCATCAGGATCAAATCAACCCCCAAAAAACGAAATGGATACGAACGCGGAACGCGGCGAACACCAGAGGTTGTAAAAGTCTTGTGATCTCCTCCTGCTGCTCTTTTGTTTCCCGATCAAGTGTTTCTTTGACGAAATCAGTATATGAACATCAGTAAGAAGGATAATGACGAACGGCGTGAAGACGACAACCATAATAACGCGACTGCTAGCGAATTCTGTTCATTTGGAATCGGCCAGCCATGATTCATATTAGAACCTCGGTACAGACGTTGTCGAAGGAAGTTGTTCAGGAGGCCATAGAGACCAGTCGCTGAAAGATGCTTAACATTCTTATGGTCCTTGTCTGATTCGTCGAACATCATGTAAGCTATCCAGAATGCCTCAGTCAAATCTGGATTATCCAGTTTTCCCCTTCGGAGGACCTTGAGTGCAGTAAGGCGGCGCTTCAGTTCATCCATGGCGTGTTCTTTGACAACATCCATTCCAAGCTTTCTCAAGGGGCCGAGAATATCAAAAGTGTCAGAAAAAATATCAAAATAAAGTGACGCAGAGTTTTCCGCGAGAGTACGATGGGACGCGTGGCATACAAGGGACAGGCTCAGAAAGTCACGGAGGATGGGAAAATCGGCCTCAAAGACGGTGAAGAGAGCGATTCTACGGAAGACGCCGGGATCGACGTTTAGCAGGCGCATCAACATGATCAAGAAAAGGGAGCGAAGAGAAGTGGTATCAACAGCATGTTTATATATGGATTTCCAACGGAGAATTCAACGAAAAGTTTCTCACGAAGCAGAGTGCCTGTGGCTCGAGCCGAGAACCGAGACGAAAGGTAGCCTCGGTGTATGCGTTCTAGTTGGATGTTGAAATGATTACAACTCTGCTCATGGACCGAAATGTCGCAAGCCATTTTGGGTGTCTATTTGGAAAAACTGTTCAGGAACTTCCGCTGCCACGACTTCATCGGGACACCAAAAATACAACACTAGGACACACCTTTCACGACATGGATAGTGAGTAGTGAGAGACATTTAAGGTATTTGGAGACATTCTGAGGCATTTTCAATTATGGCATTCACGTGTTTTGATCGGCGTCTTTGAATGCATTGCTTCCTAGATGCGGTCCTGTCTGGATACCGGTTGGCTGGACACGGGCAGCCAACGTGTTTTGAGGGAAATCTCTGCTACTTTGCTGAAGTATCTGAAGATTGGTATGAATCTAAACGCACACGCCTGTTGCATAAAAGCAGTCAGTCCTAATCCCGAAAGAAAAGTAGATTATTTTGGGAAAATCAATTGATCGATACTCACGTCGAATCTAGAAGGAGGATCCCTTGTTGTTCTTACGGGATAGTTCAGGTCAGCATTAGCACCTGTAGAAAGCTAGAGAGTTATGTCACAGGGCTATGGCTCTAGAGCAGCGATGCCGATCAGTGGCATGTGAGCGAGCTCAAAGACCGTAAAAGATTCAGGTCCTACGTTTCGTAATACGTTATCGCCAGTGAATCAAGTGACTACTATATCGTGAAGAGTGACAAGCCTTCCGTTCAAGCCTAAATGTCATTCAATTAGGGTGTGAACGGCAATAAAAAAATGCGTTCGTCTGACGCATAGCAGGTACGAGCGGTCCGGTATCTTTCCCTCCGGCACGGATGTCTCGACCCAAGAGAACTTTAGATGAGAAGGCCTCGCCTTTTAGTTGTGGAGCTAGCACATACTTCGTGAACGTCTGTGATTGACCGCGAGGTGACGGGTTGTGGTACAGGGATAATCATTCAGACAGCGGACGGCGAAGTGCCAAGATTTTGTCATACGATCAGAATTTACTTATATGAGTAGTAAAGCCTCCTCCCATGGTGGCGAGCCATGGATGTTGAATCTGGAACAAGTAGCATAACAGGATTTAACATACGTAAGTGACCTGCGAGCGGTCATGAATGATTATCTGTCGTCGTTTCAACACGCATGTTCACCGCAGATTGAGTGTCTGAGAATCGAGAGTGAATCTCCCTTCGCGGGTCGCATTTTAAGGCCAAGGCCGTAACTTACACTTCTGTTACAGCATCTTCGCGTTCTCCTCACTGACCTTCTGATAAAGCAAGATTAGGTCTAATCATTTCAGATATGTGGTAAAAATAGAACGATCTCATTGAAATTGAATTACTCACAATCCAACGAGTTTTTTCTCCGTCGAGCTTCAGCAACACGATGAGGGACAGACGAAAAATCAAAACGCGATACAAAAGAAAATCGAGGCAATTCTCCCGTGATCATCTTATCTGTATTACATAAGGACCGGCCCTGAGGTCTGATCGATTCGTATCTTCGTCTTCTCAAAAGTTTTTCAACAAAAGTAATCTTTACTTTCTATCGTTTACAATGTCTGCCAATCTTGTCAAACTCGAGCAGCACCTTGCCACTAGGTCTTATGTCGAGGGGTTAGTCAATCCTGATTGTGGTAATCGTCTTTCTGATTGAGATCGTCCAGATACACTCCCTCCCAGGCCGATGTTTTTGTCTTCAAGGCTCTTGGGGAAGCCCCCGACGCATCAAAGAATCCCAATGTTGCCAGATGGTACACACACATTCAGTCTTATGCAGCTGAACATGCCACTCTTCCTGGATCGAGCACTGCTGGAGAAGCCTTTGTTGGCACTGGTGGTGCTGCATCTGCGGCCGCTGACGACGATGACGACGTCGATCTTTTTGGATCTGACGAAGAAGAGGACGCCGAGGCTGAAAGAATCAAGGCTGAGCGTGTCGCTGCCTACAACGCCAAGAAAGCTGGCAAGGCTAAGCCAGCCGCCAAGGTATGTGTTTCATCATCGATGGATATCTCTATTTCTATAATCGCTCTAGTCTATTGTAACCATGGACGTCAAACCTTGGGACGATGAAACAAACATGGAAGAATTGGAAAAGGCCGTGCGATCGATCGAACAAGACGGTCTTCTTTGGGGTGCTTCAAAACTTGTGCCCATTGGATACGGAATCAAGAAGCTTCAGATTACAGTTGTTGTCGGTAAGTGTAATCGTCTTCGACCGCAGGTAGGTGTATTAATCTGCACTACCAGAGGACGAGAAGGTCTCGACGGATGAACTCCAAGAGACGATCGCTGAGTTCGACGAATGGGTTCAGAGTACGGATATTGCCGCTATGCAGAGTGAGTTTATTAGTTGCTGGACTTTCGAATATACATAACTGACGCATGGTGTAGAACTTTAAAGATCACATACTTAGATACAGTCAGTTTTTGTTACAAGGTGAATGTAAACATCTGCTTGTAACACAATCAGCTGAGCATGCGGTGGAATTGATAATGTATTTTTACCTGAACGTTGCGTACGAGGCATTTCCAATCATCAAGAATACCAATTTCGTGGTCTTCATTATCGAATATGGCGAAGACTTCTGGTATTACTTAGTATCTCTCCGAGCCTCACGAAATCTGTCGAAAGTTGTGACGGAAATCAAATCTGTGAGTAATATGTAGTAAGTCCTGAATTCTCATTTATGATTTCAGTATCCTGACAAGCACTACACACGATTCGTTGGAAGTAATGAATGAAATTGTGGGGTTCTGGCTGCCGTTAGGGTGGCTTATCCCACGCCCCACGGTGTAACAGACGTTTGCGGTCTTAAGTCAAGGAAGCCTCAAGTGTCGTCTCATTCTCCAGTTGAATCTCAAATCTTTGCTCTTAATCAATCACATAGAGACATGTGGAATACGACATCTCAACAGAACTCATTAAGAATGGCTTCATACAACTTGGTCCTACGGAAACGTTCGTCAGCAGATTACTTTTCGCCTTGCCATATTATCTCGACTTCAGCCACATCTATAACTGGCTTCTCTGCTGTTAGCCATGTTCAAAATATTATCAAAGCTCTTTGTCTTCAAAACTCTGTCCCCAGTCATACGCTCGCATTTCTTGGGCAATGGTCCACTTCGGTCCTGATTTTCCCACCAAAATTCTGGATTCGACTCTTTCCTCTGAATTATTTTAGAAACATCACATTCTGTGGCGCACACGATACATGGATTTCAATGAAGAAGAGCTATGCAGTTCCAGACAAACGTGTTGAAAGCGCAAACGAGTATTTACTATCACATTCTCTTCGGTAGGCTTGTCGATCGTGTTCATGATGTCATTTGTCCCTTAATGCATGTGGAACAGCCAATTTGCTGTCACTGACTGATGATAATGCTACGTCAATGGAGATGTGGCTTCAAGTCCTTGCGGTCATCGTCAGTCTAGTTGATCTGACGTTATCCATTTGAATCATTTCACATCATTATCAATCCACCAGAAAGAAAAAAATTCCCTTCTCAGCCTCACGAATTCAAACGGCTTATAGTAGGATATGGTTTGATACTCACTAACAGAGTCAGATTTTGACATTAGATACTTTAGACAGCAGAGCAGTGGTGCTCTCTTTGCCAGAGGTGCCTGGCGTCGCTGAATCAGTTCAGCGCCCGCCAGGTCCCCCTATCCTCATACTTATCTTCGCTCTCAATGAGGTTGTGCCAATCAGAATCCTAATCTACGTTTCTGTAAGTCGGCTGTAAGTCGCAATCGCCATGGATCTACGACGGAAGATTTGCGTGCTATTTCTGAAGGTCGAAAGCCGCTCTCGCAGAGATTAAAGCGATCCAGGCTGCTCGGACAAATCCAGCGGCGATTAGGTCTAATCCGACCCATCTTGAAATATGTGGATCAGTGACTCCTTGTGCTCAACTCACCGTTCCAATTCCAAACCCGGATATGTCTGTGTTCCCAGCTTCATAGTCCGATGGGAAGGAAAGTTTATGTCCCGTTCTCATTCGACGGCAATATGTCAAATTTGCTTTTTCGCATCCTTTATCGCCATGGGGTATCGGGTGGGCCCGTACCAACGAACCCTCTAACCCCACCTATGCTCGAGAAATTCTCATGCCGAGAACCAATGCAATGTACGATCGAGTATCTTAGTTTCAATCCGTATCTGCCCATTTTCTTCTCTCGATGTATTTGAGTCCGTCGTGAGCAGAATGAATGCGGCTTGCTATTGGATTAGTTTATAGGTGAAGTCAGCCGGGTTCGGTATGAAAAGTATTCTGTGGACGAGGTAGTCTACAGGACGGCTTTCCGAGTGCCCTAGACGTCATCTGACTAGGAGAAGTTGATATATAATTCCAGCTTTTCTACAATAGCCTGATTCACTTTTCATAGACCGATCCTGATCACCTTTGGAGTCACCTTCAGTACGGCGGGGCTTTAGTTGGGTGAGGCGAACAAGCATCTTGACGGCGGCTTACGATCTTCCGGGGATCTTTAGCCTCTGTGAAAACCAGTGATCTCTGGTTATCAAGTCATTTCTGTCGTTTGGAAAAGACTGCGATCCATACATTGAAACTTTGCTTACACTGATTGGTAATAGTTTATTCCGGACTATGCATCATCGATTCTTTGTTTGTTGACCACGCCGTGAAATCCTCCGGAAAAACAACCACGTGAATACAGTTATGGAAGACAAATCATGACATTAGGTTTTAAACATGCGAGATGACCAATTGAAGATTAGTAGCATTGCCAGAATGTATATGCAGCAAGGGAAACGCTGCCGATAGTTGTGTTCTGCTAAATGCTCCACTTCTCGAGGTATTTCTCAGTCACAAAGGTTAAATGACAGAGGGGCTTGCAGAATACAGCCGCGTTAGGCATCTATATAATGGAGAAGATAAGACACCGATCTTAGAAGGAAGCTCATCTTTGTACATTGTCCTCTTTTATGCATGCCGTTTACCGGGGTGGGAGCGAGAACAAGTGAATTCTTCCTTTTTACCTCTGCCAAGCCTCGTGTGATCGAGATAAGAAGCGCGAACGCAAAGAGTTTGAGACGTTTGATGGGCGCATTTATATGTTAGTAGCTTCAGATACACAATCTGTACTAGTCAAACGGGCGCATGACGTCGTTCCCGCGAACATCGCTGGCAAATTTACTTGTAATCCCTTCTTTCCAATTAGGAACTTCGAAGGTCGAAGTATGGCACCATGGCTTGAGTGCCAATTCACGTTCAATAGTTTGTGCGAAGCACTCAGACCAACCATTTCGTGGATAAGCGGCGCAAGTTGTCTCAATAAGCGCAGGGTGAAGTAAATTTGCTCGTCTGAAATAAATAGCCAAGGTGAGAAAAAATGGACATGTGAAGGAGATCAAACTTACATGCCGACATTGTCTTGAACACGAGGTAAGTTCATCAAATATCAATAACAGTTGGTTGATTCGGAGACCTCACCGAGAATTGTCGCAAGCTGAAGGATTTGTCCAATCATGGTGATGTTTCCACTAGAAATCGATTAAGTGGGGAACAACGACAACAACAACAGAAATCGTAAGTGTACCCCTTGACAAATATATCTTGATGACGAATAATAGCGTCACATACACTGTCAGCTTGATCTTCCACACCGCCAACATTGAGAATCAGATCGCGAGCCACGATTGCTCCCTTGAATTCAAACGAAAGCTTCGTCGTAGCAAGGAATCGTTCGGCAGTTCCGATATCATGCAGGAGGCAGGCCAGATAATATGTCTTGTCAAGTACGATCACATCAAGTAGTGAAATGACGATAGCGAGCGCTCAGAAAGGACGAACCTCGAGATCGTAAGACCAAGAAGGAAAATGACTTTTAACAAGGGCCACGCCTAAGCATTCTTATTAGATGATCAGCCCCCAGCGGGATCATGATCACCCTACCATATACGTAAACACGGTGACTGTGATTGTAGGTTTGTGATGAGAGTTCCTTCTGCTTTATGTGAGAGGGAAGAATGGAATGGGCCGCATCAAAGGCTCGCCTGTACAAAAGCTTTTACTTCCCGAACAACTTTAGAGTCGGGAAGTGGAAAATCCGTCACTGTGTAATCGTCTTGTTTAGGGTGATCGCCGCTCGCGGTTGGATGACTGTCAAACAAGACATCAGGGTCTCGCGGAACGGGCATAAAACCGTAGAACGCGATGTTAGGATCTGACATGTAGATATCAAGGGAAAATTTCTGGAGTTGTTCTCAAAAAGATTGTTTTAAGTCGCCTTCTACTTGGAGCTTAGTAACAAGGTCTCTCCTCGCTCCACGTGGTACATGTGAGAGGACTGGTCAGGAGGTCAAAATGGAGACGTGCAGCCAAGGGATCTTTGGAAGGTACAGGACGTTGATTCACTTTTCGCATGATATGTATTGGTGATTTGATAGACACATACATGATGGCGGCGGCCATGGGTGAATACCTTTGTGTTGCCACAATGATGTGTTTGTTGTTATTATGACATGTGAGATCCATGCCCAAACAACGAGCCCTTTCTTTGTGTTTGTACAACGTTCCTCTTATCATTCTTGCCGTCGTCCGACGCTAAACAACCTGTCCGCTCTTTCAACTGCCATGTTTCGATCCTTAGCAATCGTCTCACTCGCTACGACGGCGGCTATGGCTCAGTTGGTATGTTTTCTCCCAAAGTAAATTTGTTCGTGTGATAACAAGTGAAAAAAGGTCATCCCCTCCGGAATCTCAGACGGCTGCTCGTCGTTCCTCGAGAATTTCAATACCAACGCGAGCTCCACAACATGTTTCTCGGCGCTTTCCTCGGCAACGCGTGACTATACTCCGGGTAGTGCTGCGGCGACATCCCCCTCAACAGCTAAAATCGGTTCCACGCTTAGCAACTTTTGTTCATCATCAGTGACCGCGAGTTGTCCTGAGAGCTTGATACGCTCTCAATTGACCGACTTTTACTCGGCTTGTTCTGCAGAATTGACATCTAACATGAACAAGGATGTCCTCGGCATCTACGACGTCCTCTACACCATCCTGCCATTCAGGACCGCATCTTGTGCTCAAGATGACAGCGGGAACTACTGTGCCATACAATCGAAGTTGCCATCGTCTGGGCAGACCGCCGCTCAGATCCAAGCAGCCCTTATGAGTTCATCATCTTCCCCAAACTTCAACACCTTCGGCGCCAATAACATCCCCTTCCTCTTCCTTTCGTCCTCTCTCGCTTCCTCCGACCTCTGCAATGTTTGCACTCGTAACATCATGACTGCCTATCTTAACTTTGAGGCCAAGGTCCCCTACGCTCCAGGTTTGGCCAACAGCCTTCTCCTCAAGGGTCAGACCGACCTTTACTCGGGCATCAGTTCCAACTGTGGCTCGACTTTCCTCAGCGGCGCTGGTGTGCAGGCGGCTGGTGGACTTTCCGGTGGCACGCTTCATAGCGGTGATGTCTCAATTGTTGCCAAGGGCCAAGGCATCATTGCGGCAGCACTGAGTGTTCTTGCTGTTGTTGTCTCTTCGGCTTTCTGAAGGATAGTCTGCTGGGATGGTATGCTGTCGTTGAGCGTTTTCATCATCTAACTACCTCCACATTAGCACTGCTCTCATAGTTCTTATCTCTCGTAACTTATGATACCCTCTCCACTTAGACGAGGTATACATTACCAACCGTAAAGTAGTGGATTGACTCTCTACATCGGGAAGTTAAAAGGTGGATAAGTAGATTAACTTAAAGTCTTTTTCATTGTCGGATATCAATTCAAAAGCTCAAAATTTAAATCTGTCAGCCACATGTGGCTTGCACTGCTGGTGCTGGAATCTAAAAGGGGTCAAAGAGATATGTCATGCCATTTCAAATAGGTCTAGAAAAAGGCTTCAGATGTCTTTTTCCATGATGAAAAGTGGCAAGAGAAATAGAAAAACAGATTTCTTTGACCCTTTCTCTTGGGAATAGATTCCGTTGCCAGCAGTGTTGCTTGGCTTGTGGATGAGGGATGACTAAGCTACGCAGTTTTGGACAAGCACGTGACTTCGATCTAAGAGGTTTCTTGTGAATGTTTCTATGCACTTCTGACAGCATTGAAACGGCGTATGCCCAACGCGCGCCTCGCTCAAAATATATTATTGTGACCCAATGCAATGATACATTTTGATATGTAAATAATCACTCGCGGAAATGACTTAACTTTAAGTTGTCCCTGGTTTCGGCCACTTATGGCCTCTCGGTCTCTCGTCCCAAAATAGGTCTCTCCTCACGGTTGCCGAGCCCACAATGACCCTATTCAAACGATTTCTGATGAGATGACTCGATGGCTGGTCATTCCAAACTCGGCGACAGGCCCGGATACCAGCGGAACCTTTTTTTCTCTTTCTAGATCTCCGTAGTATTTGACCCGTACATACTAAGGGCTCGCTAGTGCAACACCCTTCATGATTACTCTGCAGTATGTAGAATGCTTCTTGACAAAAAATGTTTTCAAAGCTATTTGGTATCTTCCAGTGCTCTGTATTGATATGAGTGTGAGTGTTATGTTTTTCGACCTTTGAATAAACGCCACCATCTGAGTGGCATTGTGACGGACCGAGTTCCTGGCCACATCTCACGGCCTTTTCCATTGTTCACTTGCGGTGTTCCAAAATCAATTTGCTCCCGTTCGCTTCTGCCGCTTCTGAAAGGGATGGGGATGCGATTAATATTACATTGATTTTGACAGGGAGGGATTCAATGTCGAGGACAGTTGCTACTGACATTGCTCACTATTCAGCAGCTGCGGGCAATTGCAACGATTTCACATTCCATGTGGTGACATTTTTTATCTCATTTCCTTGAACATCGGTGATAGTTCCCCCTGAAAGTTAATCACTCTCGTTTTTTTTTTCACGCCAGTGGTACGGTTCTTCTGGTTTCCTTAGCATTTTCCATTTTGACCATTTTCGTCTCGGGCGGGGGCTGTTCAGGAACAAACTCCTCATATGTATGGAACACATGTCGGCAAGCCCTTCGCTCCGATCTCACAAAGACTACAACATTGCATCTCCTCAAGTCATTTCCACCCCTTCCACCATACATTGACTGTCTCAACAATGCTTAGGTTAGCGTGGCGTAAACCTTGTGAATTAGACGCCTACGAGTCAGATTGTCCTTGGTATGACGTCATTTTGATTTCGGCCATGTGGTTCCTCAAAAAGGATCGATCTGTCTATCGATTCATCGGTACTACCAGGTCTGATGTTGTCGTACACGTTGATAGCCCTCTGGTTGATAGCGTGAATTATAATTCGGCGTTCTTCTGCTGTGCCCCAGACAAAGTTCGAGTAATCAGGCATAATAAAGACAGAACCGAAAGAAAACCATACGCAGGCGTTAGAGATATCCATTGCTTTGAATTCGGTATGAGAAATAACGCTGAATGACTCATTTGATGAACTAGAGGTGATATTGCAGTAATTGAGCCCAGATTAATTAGATGAGAGGTTTCTCAGTTTCCGGATCCTGAGTCCAGCAGGGAAAGTGATCGGAGGACAGAAGGAAGAGAGTCACAGTTGCCGATGTTATAAACACGAGATCGAGTAGATATTGTACGTTCCATGAGCGTGATGAGTCGATGGAGTCCAGGGATACCTTGGCAGAAGGCTTGATACAATATGCTACAGTCAAGATGCAATATGGATACAATGATGATTTTTGGGCGACAATACCCGACACCCAGCAACATTGCGGGGTTGAAATGCAAATTTGAGAACGAGCAGCTGTGAGATGTTCTCAAGAGCATGTGATCAATAAATAAAAGGAGTCCTCGCTGTCCATCATGGAGTCCGAATTAGCGGAGTATATCCATCATAAGAACCGAGGATAGGGATTCACCTCTATTTTCCAGAAAATCGGCAACGATCGCATTGATTCTGAGAGCTTTGTGTAGCTACTATCAATTGCTTTGGGCAGTCCTTTGCCGGCAACTCGGAGCTCGGTTGGCAAGAGGATACTAGTGTCAGGTACTCCTGTTTACAAGAAGTACAAGTCGAAACAGAAAAGCAGCACATCACAGAGGATAGCCCCAAAGCGAGAATATGAACGCCTCTGTCCGAGTCCGCATGCGCCATGGTATTATATGATACAGGTTCTCTGGATTTGGGTAATGTTAGAGGTATTCCATGAGACTTGCATCATGTGTTGGCCACTACCGGATAAAATTATCTCTGGATTTTGACGCCCAAAGATATTTGCGTCTTTAATCCCGAGTTCCAACCACCCAGTTGAGATCAGCCTGAATCAACTGTTGATATCAAGTCCATTCAGGTCACGATTCGCATGATGATACTTAATCGCGCAAGCGGCGTTCCTGGAGCTTGCAAAAGATAGAAAAACCAGAGCATGATATACTTTTGTTCTCGTTTATTTTGAATGACAGTATGATTTTGGAGAGAGTGGACCGGTCCAGACAGTCCGAAGGCGTCAAGTTTGATACGTCACAAGTCACGTTTGATCGATCAATCACCATCTATTTATTGAGGGTCACCCTTGAGACCCAATCATTAATCACCAGCATGTCCGTCCTTGGTCCAGCTTACAACAAGGCACCTGGACCTACGAATGCCAACAAGGCATCCACACGAGCGTCTAAGATCACTCAAAGTTTTCCGATACCTCCTGGAGTCACAGCAATTGTATCGAATGGCCGGGATATGTCTATCTATGCTCTTTACAGGGATCACCAGATCATCGTCATTCAACTTCCACTGCACCCCGATCGAAATCGAGATCCCAATGCAGAGAATACACCGGACTTTTTTTTAGCTTCCAATAGGCGCCACCCATGAAGAATTGGAGCAAATAGTACGATCATTTACGTTGTGGGTGTTATGTGTGTTTTGATCATACTGCTTTAGCAAGTGCTTCTCGACAGAATTGAATTTAGCAGGTCAAATTGGGTGTATGCTGTTCAGAATCCAAAAGGAGGAGGATACGAGCTAGTTCATAGGACAAGGCGCAAGCGCCAATTAACATGCCACACATGGGCGCGCTTGATCCCTCGTAGAGATATCAAGTTCAACAATTATTGGATATGCTTTGACACTTGGAACGGACAATGGAACGGACATGAAGTTGGTAAGGGCCATACTCTACTCTCTGAAGACCTTGCTATCTCATACTACAGGTACAGACTGTCACATGGCCTTCGAGGACTGGTCCATCGAGAATCTAGATCGACATATGTGGGCGTACTTAGCCTTGCAGGGCCTAGATCTCACATATCATGTCTTTGGTCATCTCGTTGAAGATGATGGAACGATTGTTGGCATTGTGCAAGAGGCACATCTTGGCAGGCTGATGCAATATCGTGATAGATCGATTGTCTACGATGCATATGCAAGAATGCAACAACGTGGTTTGATCTATTGTGGAGCCACTGAGTTCTACAATACTCATATCTTTGACGGAAAGGTTCGGATACCTGTCCTTCACACTGTCTGGTACTTTCAAGACGAACATATGTGCAAGAAACAAGGAGAGATTCGTCACTGGCAGCCTCTGGATGATTGGTTTCTAGAAATGAAAAAGAAACAGGATGTTACTCCAGTTCTGTCCATTTGTCGTGAAATGACCACAGTTCCACAACTTGTAGCGCACTTCTCCCCTGATCGTCCGATATTTCTCAATTTGTCAGCTTTCATGATCAGGAACACTGGAGGGGAACATGGAGATCGCTATCGAGCTATTCGTGCATGGCTTCGAAAAACCGAGCGTTCGCGCAAAGAACTGACTCTTTTGGATGGAAAGATGAATTCATCATGTGGGGGTGTTATCCGACGGGACAAGACTCGCTACTTCGAGGATCATCCACACTTTCGTCCTTTCCGCCGAAATGAGATTGATGGCGCTTCTAATCTCACTCTCACCCTTTACGACCAAGTTCCTCGCAACCAACGTCGAAAAGTCATCCTGAAGAGAATGGAGAGCCCACTCAGCGATGCTGAATCGGGAGAGACTGCTATTTCCGCATCAGCAGTTGATTCTCAGTTCCTGCACCCATCCAACTTCTGCCTTGATAACGATTTAGGTTTCGAGTCTGACTGTGATGACACATTGGTTGGATCCAGCGTGTCTCGTTTGTGATCGTGATTTCCCGCCCCTACACGACATTTGGTCGCATTTCTCAATGTCATACCGCTTGGCTGATGCTTTCCGCACTGTGATCTCTACTTCTACTCCTTTTTATCCGTAGGACTCCGCTCCCCTCAAGTACTACTCACTGTGTCAATCTGAAACTTCAAAAGCCACCTATATATGCAGGCTCAATCATTGTATCATAGGCCTTGTCACCATCTCTGCTTTTCTATGCTACCTGCTGCGAATTTTGAAAATAACAAAACTGTGTATCAAGCCTTCAAATAAGGATTCAATAGGAGAGTTCAAGGTATAACTCGATTCTAATACAATCTAGACAGTAGCAAGAGATGTTTTTCCTTCCCCGAGGAATTTCCAAAAAGGTATCTCTAGGTACAAGATACAACGTGAGTCCTTGGCTAGGATACTCCTATGGAGGTCATCTCTTGAACTGGATAGTGTGGCGCCCTTCTGTGAGCCCAAGGCTGACTTTGAACTTGAGAGGATCCAAAGCAGAACTCGTCTCAGTTGAACAGCACACTGCGAAAGAAATTCATCAAGTAGGTTTACATGATTATGGTGATACGGTGAGCATGGAAAATAATACCAGTTTTGCATCAGAGCACTCTGAAACAGTATATATGTGTATTTTGTACATGCGTCTCGCTCTGAGATTAGACTGCCAGGACTTGATACAAGCAATAACACGAAGCCGGACTGGCCTCTTGTGGTCCACTACGAGTCCATGCATTGGAAGGAAGGTAAGCTTAACCGGGGTTAACAGAAGCGTGATCGCCACTTTGTAGATCCTTGATAACGTTTGATAACGTTGCCAGGGTTCCGAGTCAGCTCTCTCCACTTCTCCACTTATGCGCTCACCCCACTTTACCGGATCTGGTCGTACATCAGGACACAATGAAACTGAAAGAAGTCGTACCGCGCCTTGTGCAATAAGGTACAAGCATGCGCTTCGGGTGTCAGGCCGGCGTTGGCTGTCGCCTGGCCGCATCGAAGCATCATTTTCTGGCGATCTCACCACTGACCATAGCGAGCGTTGCAATTCTCATTTATCCTGGCCCAAGGGGCAACAATATCCCATCAAGCGCTTCGCTGGACTAAGTCTGCGCGCCCACATGCGTTATGACGTTGGCGCGTTCTCATAGTCTTTCTTTTCGGTCTCTTCGTAACAGCATGATCCCAGCGGCTCGCTGAAAGGCTGCTGTAAGCTTGAACTACGGATCTGTCCTTCCCGGATGGGTCTACTTCATGTCTGAATTGTGCACAAATGTGATATCGTCTTTTCTGATTGTGAATTCCTTACTGCTACCATCGTCTCAAAAATGGGGTGATCTCTACAGAATCTGGAATCTAACCCTCTCATTGCAGAATTATTCTGGAATCAATAGTTGCGCAGCTGCTGCTCCTGTGCTCGCCAATTTCACCACGCCACCGGCCGAGACACTTGCCTTGGCTCTGAAGACCCGGTTGACATCATATCATGACTTTTGCTTATGTTCAACTCAGGAGCATTTTATCGATACCATCAAGTGCGCCTGTACACGATATTCAAATCAACAAATCCACAATGTGTCAACATGGTGATACCACCAATCAAGATCACATTTGATATAACATTAGAGGGGTATGCTAACAGGCTTCACAGACTCAAACACTCCAAGCTTGTGACTGAGCAACTCCCTGAAATATGGAGATATTGATGAACTGTGCATGTTGTGGTGTGGAAATATGATGCAATGCTCAAACTGGTACACAAGGACTGATGCTAGTTCTAATGGGATAATGTGTCGACTGATGTATATTCATGTCGCCTTTTCTGGTGGATCTGCTCAGATTCGTTTTTCTTCTTTTATTCCGAGCAGCAAACCAATCAAATTTACTATCGATCTGAAGACCACTGGAGATCTTCTGGATTACGATCAGTAACATACGGAATATCTGCTCGCTGGAAAGCTCTTGTATCAGATACAAATGGGGAAGTGGCATCTACCGCGAGCGCCCAACCCCCACAGTGACAGGTTCTAGGCATAGTCTATGATATCAGAGAGACTGAAAAGGTCTGGGGTGGAGATATTTATCCAATTCAACGACTCAAAAAAATCATGAGATGGAAAATGGCACTGTCGAGTTTTGTGCTTATTTTGCTTTGATTCTTCCGAACAAATGGCCATTATACTGTGAATTAAGCCTGTGTGTGATGACAACAACCCAGGTACTATAGTGTGGTCATGCAAGTAAGGAATCCAGAAGGATATTAATATCCTGTATATGGTCCGTCCAGGCCGGTCTTAGCGAATAGACCATTTGTCAAATGCACTCTCCTTCTTGGCTGGATCGGGACGTTTCTTCCATACGCGCCACTTCCTGAGGGTCTCATCTCTTGAACAAACAGTGAAGATATCTTCACCATTCGGTGAGATGCAGCTATGCGTCACAGGGCCCATGTGTGCTGCTGTGAGGTTAAGGAGTCGTCTGCCTGATGGATAGCCATGGACTGTGATTGAGTTGGTAAGGGGGGTTGATAGGGCTTTCATTGGTCTCGAGGGTGTTGCGGCAGACACAAAACCACGATTAGGAGGTAGAGACTCAAAGGAGGCACCGTGCGTACTGAGAAGTTCCTTGCAGTGGGGCGACCAGTGGAGAGATAGGACAGCGGTGTTCAGAGGAATTGTCAAGGTTGGTGTGGGAAGCGCTGAGGATGATGACGAGCTCCAAACACGAATCGTACCTTCCGGATAGATACTTCCTGTGGCAAGAAGATCTGGCTTCCAAGGGCACCATGCCAAAGCCTGGAGATAAGCAAGTTAGCGATGATCAGTCCAATGTCTTCTGTCGTAAAGATCGCACCTTCACCGGTGCACGATGCCTCATCTTTGGTCCCTGCGTGCCTTCTTCAAGAAGCTCCTTTCCTGCTCTCTTGTCCCAGATATGAACCATACCGAGGTCATCGCTACTCGCTAACATTGAACCCTCCGTATTCCATTTGAGACCTAGGATCTTGCCCTTGTGTCCTGATACGCGGCGGGTCTTCTCCGGACAACGGATATCGAAGAGAGAGATTGAGCCATCCTCAAGTCCCACGGCGAGCAAATCTTGATTCCAGTCCAAGCCTCCAACGCCCAGATAGTTAGTATTCTGCCACATGCGTATGAGCCTACCCTTCCCCTGCCCATCCCCTGCGTCCCTTACTTGCATGACTCCCCGGCTCGTTCCAAGAGCTAGCTTTCTACCACCACCGTGCCCGACCCACTCAAGATGGCATAGCTCACCGGGATCATCGTGACCATCGACCTTGCAAAGGCGGAAGACGGCACGTGTGTCAAGATTCTGGTAATAAACGTTGACCCCGCAGGCGACAGCAATATGATTATCTCGCGACCATGTTATAGGTGTCGCATAAGGGTCTTGTGTCATTCCAGGAGCGTCAAGTACCAGGAGGCATTGCTGCCGATTGGTGAGGTTTGAAACAACAGAACTGGCATGGAAGAGGGGTGGAATACTGAACAAAGACGAAGCACTACGGCGAAGCATGGTGAACATTTTGCTGTGGTCGCCACCTCTCGACTCGTTCTCCTTATAATTCATGACGCGGTCGTCACTCAAACCGAATAAGCGGCTGATACGATTTGTCCTGGGAGTAGCAGTAAGTGGTATGGAGGTCTTGGGTCGCAATGGAACAAATCTGTCTACCTGATGATCGGACCAGTTGGAGGCAGACAACGATAGATTCGATCGAGAAACGCACTGAATGTGAAGGACGTAGGGTACTTTCGGCTACGCAGTTCTGTTGCATGTCCAATTCTACTCCAAGCATAGATATACGTCGCCGCTTCAAAGACGACAGCTTCGAGACCGACGCATACGAAGCAACCCGTTTCCTCGGAGGTAACGGGGTTTCAGTCGAGCATGTTCCTGCAGGTGAATCTCTACGAAATAGTAAGAACATAGGCACCATCGTATCAGGAGTTACTCACGCGGACATGATGGCGGTAGGAGACAGAGAGAAGATCGGCGCCTGCGCCTTTGATAACAATTTGAATGGGCGATGACAATGGGAATGGTCACAATGGACGCGACTCTCCGAGATTCACGTGACCGCTTGATTTATTCTTCGACGCGTGGTCAGAATTTTCGACTTGACTCTGTTTCACGTTACCTAACTTGGCCAGTTACAGCTTGTCATGTCCTCAGGAACACTTCCGGATGAAATAATCAAGGAGATACTCACTCCTGCCCTCAGAGTTCCCGACGAAAGATTCCGCAGCACCGATCTAGTTTCGCCTTTTCTAACTTCCACAGAGTCATCATCTGCTTTCTTGCTAGTTTGCAAAAGTTGGCTCCGTGTCGCGACTCCCCTATTGTACCATGTTGTCGTTCTGCGCTCAAAGCCTCAAGCCCGAGCTCTTGAGCGCGCTCTGCGTGGCAATGAAACTTTGGCAGCGTTTATCAAGAAACTACGCATTGAAGGCGGATTCGGCGCGTCGATGTATCATATTCTTCGATTGGCGAAGAACATTGAAGAGATATGGCTGAAGCTCAACCTTTGGTCGGGAGACAGTGTGACTGGACTATGTAACGGTCTGCCCCTTACAAGTCCACGACGTTTGATTTTTCCCGATGAGAATACAAATGAAAACGCACCCACACGTAAACTTGTGAATACTGTTTGTGAATGTATCCAGAAATGGGAGAGATTGGTTCGTCTATTTCTTCCTGAATGCGGGTGTCTGAGAATTGACTTGACAACTCTAGTCAGCCATCGATCTGCCCTTCCATAGAATTAATGTCTGGAGATCCTTCGCTCAATCTAGTCTTTTGGTCGCGTTGCCTCAAGCTAAGTCGTTGAAGACGATAACTCTAACAGAGCCCCAATGTGATAAGAACCTGCTGCTAACTTTGGCGAAGAATCCATCTTTGGAGGCCATACACGTCCTAGCGGCCGCTAAGCCTGACTTCAGTAGTTCCTCCTTGTGCTCCTTTACTCGTTCCAGAATACAGTGTATCATGGCAGATGAAAAATTAGGAGAAATCTTACATTATGATTCTATGGATGGTGTTGATGACATGGAGTGAGTGGTTTTCCACGAATCCATTTCACCATCTCATTTATTCCGAGAGAAGTGTTACTGCTGAACTTACGCATAAGGAGGAGCCAAAGGAAGATTTGATCGCTTTTGACCCATCGTTTGTCGCCTTGCAGTCAGTTACAGAAGAAGTGAAAACTAAGATCTGGAGCAACATCATCTATTTCAATCTTCTTCAGACGGATCCTCGCATTGCTATTCCCACTGCCGAGAGAGATCGTCTACGTGCCCAGTCGAGTTTTTCTTGCGAAACGAGTTCAGATCCAGAATACATCACCAAGGTTCCAAAAACCAATATCCTTCTCGTTTCAAAATTTTTCTTCGTAAGCATGGTTTGTGTATTTCCTGTTTTTCCACCTTGATCGAGACTGCATTCAGAATACGGCTATGCGCCATTATTATCGGTACCTGTTACTTGACGGTTTAAAGGATTTAGTGACATTTGGCTACCGAGTATCTAATAACTCACTATTTGGCTCTGCAATTCATCATCTGGCAACCTGTTCGTGCTGGGGAGGAAGCTCGGATCTCCTTCACCCGTTTCTCATGAACGCAACAAATCTTGTCCATCTAACCTCGGGCGACAACCGGGAAGCATTGCTGGATTATCAAAGTCTAGACATCCTCGCCACTAGGGCTGGTACGACGTTGCAAACCTTGACTGGACATGCTATCGTAAGGCCTTCGTCGCCCAAGTCTCCAACGCCACTCTACGCTTTCACTGCCCTTCGAGCTCTAGATTGGGATTCGAGCATTCGTCTCAAATTTAAATATCAAGAGGTTCCCGTCGACGCCTTACCTTGGCTGGAGTGGCTGACTTTTGTGTCATCCAATGATACATTTCTCGAGCTCTTGAGGTGTATGACGTCAGTCCAATCTCAATAATTGTCTGGATCTGGGTGGTTGATGCTGACGGATATGGATATGAAGCTTGCCTGCACTCAAACACGTCACATTTCCCATGGCCAAGAAGATGGAGGGCGCGCACAAATTCCTCGGGACGCACGGACCGAAACTCTATTCTCTAGAGATGGAGAATTTCATGGGGTGTTGGACGCTCTGCCCTTCTCTCTCTGTCGTGACTATGTCCGGTGTAGGTGGTCTGCAATATTTTTCAGCCCATGTATTTTAACGATACAGGGTTCAGCTTCCGGTCTTCAAGCCTCATGAAAAGGTCAAGACGATCATTTTGTCGATTTCTGGCTTGTAAGCCAAGATTAGCTCTGAAATAAGTTTCTGATTTAAGATAATTCTAGCCGAGAAGGGGCCGTTGGTGACAAATTCTATCCGTTGGGTACCATAGACTGTGGTAAAGACTTTCCGGCACTGGATGAAATCCGGGTCAGGTCCTGTCAATGGCCAACCACCGAGTGGGTGTTCAAGGCATTTTCACGGACAAACATTGGTGCTTACCACGAGACATCACAGGCGCGATATTTGCAGAGGCCCCAGAAGCAACTGGGTGAAATGGTCGGAGCGGCTCATGAAGTGGAATGTGAAATTGACCGATAAGAATGGAAAACATTGGAGACCTCGCCTCAAATGAACATCTGGTACGTTGCGAAGTGTCGATCACTTATCAATTCCCTCAGAGCTGTAGATATCTTGGAATCGGGAACACAACATAATGATACGATCATCGGACGAATCCCTTCTTATACACCAATTTGCATTGTGGTTAGCTTGTCTTGAAGATCTGGGCGCGGTTCAAGTCAATTTTGTCTTTGTGATAGGACGGATCGAGGGTACCGTAATACCTGTAAATGTCACGATCGATGAACGTGACCGCTTGGGCCCGTTGTGCCTTCCAGCTTGCTTTGGCCTGTACAACTTTCTTTGTAACAAATCTTTCAAATTAAATACACCTCGTTTAACAGCTTGCCCTAGTGTCAAAGCCCCATGTCTTGAGGTGGCCTCCAGACAAAATCATCCAAGAGATCCTCTCTAGCGCTCGAGATTCCTGACGAGGTCTTCCGCAATAGTAGTGGTGTCTCACCTTCGAACAACTTTATACATGCTCTGCAACAGTTGGCTTCGTGCCGTAACTCCCTTGTCATATAATCGGGATGTTCTTGATTTGCGCTCCAAAACTCAAGCACGAGCCTATGGCTGTGTGTATATCAATGTAGGCGTCGAGGGAGGGTAGGATATAATTATGTGTATCAAATAAATAGTGCTACGACAGCATGTTCAAAGCATATTCAAAGTGGATTGAGTAGCTGATCTAAGAGGGCACAATTAATTCCCCGGCTTCTTCGCAAGCTTGAGAGTACCTTGTAGTGCTTACACAGGTTGTATGCAAGCTGTGGGCTCGTGATATGATGCGCGTCGCTCGTCTCCACAGCCTTTCACAGCAGTACACAAAGATAGTAACACTTCAAAAACAAATCGAAAGACTAGCGTTCCTCGTATTGGGCAGTATAGATACGCGGCCGTGATGCACGGTTTACTGCGTCACTCAATTATCTGCAACACTGAGCCGTGAATCCGGCTGCGGCGTGCAGCTCTAGTAGCAGCTGTACTCTTTGATTTGAAATCAGAGGAAGACACTAATTTTGCTGCCTATGCCATGATCAGATGGTGATCTTCATATTAAAGTTTGTTTCGTAAGAACGTCTTCCTTCACTCCGCTCGTCACCTCACCAGTCGTATATTGATGATCGTCGTGCTTGGACTCGCTTTGTCCCAAATCGCACTATTGCAAAATACGCCACATCTCTCTTCATCTGACAAACTTGTGCCTAGATCGTCACCTAACGATAGAACGACTTTGGGAATCGTCTGGAGTTGTCTTACTACTATCTTCACCTGCACATGGATCACCATTCATCCTAACCTTCCGGTAAATGGAGAGCGACCTCTTGTACGCCGCCTCAAGATCTTCGTTGCTGCGTTGTTTGCTCCTGAACTCAGCATTGTGTGGGCAATGCGGCAATGGTTATCATCTCGCCACTTAGCACGTAAATATAATGGTCAGTTGAACCAGTCCGGCAATTTTGATGTCATAACTGATCTCCATTCTTTTCAGAGCATGGATGGACTACTACCCATGGTTTCTTCGCAATTATGGGCGGCTTTCAAATTTGTGAACATGATGGCACGAGTCCTCGCACCTTGAAGCCCGATGAACTCGAGCCTTATATCAAAGATCATACCATTACAGTCTCGGAGGAGGAGATCCTTGATCGGAGCAAAGAGGACTCCCTGTCAAAATCCCTCGTTGTCCTCCAAGTCTCTTGGTTTGTTTTGCAAGTTTTAGCACGTGTAATCCAGCATCTTGCCATCACTGCGCTTGAGCTGGTCACCCTGGGTTACGCCATCCTGAACTTCATCATTTACTTCTTTTGGTGGAACAAACCTCTTGATGTCCACTATCCAATCAAGATCAAGCGACCTGCGGCAAAAAAATCGCGAAAAAACTTGACGATTTCAACCGATTCTTTCACGCTTTCCTCAACAAAACCAGTCTCGATCCTTGGGGGTAACCCTGACAAATCTGCAGGCCAAGTTGCGCTTGAAAAAAGTTCCTCCCCTCTAAGACATAATCAAACCCGCCTTCCTTTGAATAAGGCTATTTCATACGCACATTCATCACTTTCAGAGCTCAAGGTCGATGCAGAAAGGACTTCGCACGACAGTATCACTTCTCCCTCAGAGTTGACTCCAGTACAGGAAACACCTTACTACAGTGATAGAGACTCGGAGTGCCCAGTGCCAAAGTCTGCCGCTCGCTGCCCACCCACTCCACTCATGTCTGACAACATGAAACAATGGCAGACAGATATTGAACTCGCCTGCGTTCCTTCTGCTTCAAGTGTTCTTCACCCCAGAGATGATTTTTACAGGGAGTCCTCAATGGATATCAATGACAATCCTGGTCAATGTTTACCCAATGACAGTCACACTACCCCGTCCTCCTTGCTTCGTGCCAAGGATGGTGTTCAAAACATATCTGGTACACACGACACGAGTTCATATGGGATCCATGGAGACGAAAATGGTCAAACCGTCCCTGGAACCATGCATTTGTCAAGCAGTTGCAGAATTTGGCTGGTTTTCCGGAATTTATGCCGTCATTGTGCGACACTATTCATCAATCGAGTCCGGGTCAGCAATATCAGGTACCAGAGACAACATGAGAGGGCTGTTCAAAGCTTCATTAATTCATTTGAAAGCAAGTCTATTGGTTCACTGGTAGCACTGTTCTCAGGCGATCAAAGTTCAAATGACAACCAACCAAAAGACGACCCATACGCGTCTGGGCCACCATTAGCACACATCAAGAGAAAAATATCTTTCAACATGGGTTGTGCAGTAGCGACTCTATTCAGGGGTATTCATTGCCTGGGGTGGCACTTCGAATTTCCAACCAAAGCCGAAGTATGGCTATGGCGCGCATCATCTATTTCCCTAACTCTCATCCCCGCTTGCATGTTTTTACTCGAGGAGATTGATGATATTGTTCAGTGGGTGCTAGCCTGGATTCAATCCAAATTGCGTCACTCCAGACACCGACTGTTAGCAATACTGCTTCAGATATTGAAGGCCATTTTTTATTTCCTGAGCAGCACCATAAAGGTCATCGCTTTGGTAATCTTTTTGTTATACCCTATAACACGCCTGCTTCTTTTACTTGAAATGTTTGTAGTTCTGAGAAAACCCGATCCAGGAGTTTACACTCCTGTCGACTGGGTTGCTTACATACCTCATTTTTCATAGCTATTATGCAATGTGCTTTACCAAATGCCGGTCTCAGATGTCACATGGCTCAAGTTAATGTCATCATGACCTTGCAAGTCAGACGTGTAACTTAAGCGCTCAAGTACTTGAGCTCAACTTGTATGAATACATCTTCTGGGCCCCCAGCCACCAACCGCGATTCCTTCTTTCACACTCTCCGATCTCTCATGGCGCACTTCACGTCCTCCACTCCGAGTCATGGCTCCAGCCCATTTCATGCGCCTGCACCGCGCCAATCAATGTCCATGCACTCCTCTGCTCAAGTCCTTGATTCAGGTTGGTCCTCAGAGAATTTCATGCTCGGTGCTGGGATGGTTATCATCCAGCCTACAACAAACAAGATTGTCGTGATCTACGATACCGAACGGAATCGTTGGTTCCTACCACGCGGTAGAAAGGACGTCGGGGAGTCGTTGGAGACAACAGCATTGAGAGAGGCGTATGAGGAGGTATGTGCTAACTAGGGTCCTGTCATATCTGACAACTGTCTGATTGTTTCGTGATAGTCGGGCTACAGAGCCACATTTCTTCCTCTATTCACACCTACACATGCATCCTCGTCTCCCTCTGATCCTGCTGCCCGCATACGGCCGAACACAGAGTCTCTGTACACGACGATCACCCACTGGTCCTCTGGACGAGGTAATCGGCGTTTCCCAGGGGAGTATATGACCTTCTGGTACGCAGGACAGATACCCCTTGATGTGGTGAGCGCAATTCGAAATGAATACAAGATAAATTTTGTAAATCATTCTTTTGTTTTGTAGGTACATGAGACGGGCACAGGCATGCCCAACGAACAGACGTATACTTCTCATATCCTCACATACCAGGAAGCGATGGCCCATTTATGGGGACTTGAGCGTCGCGTTTTGGGTTATGTGTGGGCCGTCTATGCGTATACCCTCAACATCTATAGGGAGATTCGAGCCAATGAAGCTGGTGTTGATAGTGAAGGGAAGGCTGAGGATAAGGACGAGACGGTAGCTCTTTTTCTGCATCTCTTCGGGTTCGATGTTTAGCGATTCCGTTCATCTAGGAGGCTCGGGATCAACTTGAAGTCCTTATTTTGCGAGAGAATGAAAGCACGAGTACGGTTGCTTCCATACGCCCGAATGACGCTTCTTCTAGAACTATCGTCGATTCAAGAATCCCGAAGTCCCAACCCAAGCAAGCCGACACCGCCGGTCTTTGAACTACGTCATCATACACTTGCGTCTATACCTGACTCCCCTTGGCCCATGCTTTTTATACCTCATAATATCAATACCCTGTGAGTATGTACGTTCTGTTGAAAGCCCATGATTTGTCTTTCCACTAACAATCATACAACAACCCGAGAGCAGCTTCCTCAAATTCCCAACAGATCACCACAGCCAATCAACGACTTCAAGTCCTGTTCCCCACATCAAAATAATGGATTTATAAACACAAGTCATCGTCTGCAAAGCTTCGAATCTCCGTTTTCATGGTTTCCTCATCACGACCTTACGACTGTTGTGTACCACATATGACCTATCCTGGTCTATCCTGTTTTTTCCCGACCACCGAGCCTCCATACTCCCCAAATTCCTCTGCGTATGGTGATTCGAGCACTTGGGAGTCCAGTACTCTTCATATAGGCCTGCGTATATGCGCCATATTTATAAATTCTCGTCACACACAGCGCATATCGATCAGAACATTGTTTGCTTTTTTATTTTACCCATTGATTACGGTGCACGGAACTTCGACAGAAATCTACGAGAGCGATTGAATTCCTCGCCCACCCCGCATACGCGGAGAAATTGTTTGCTTTTTCTGAGCTCACCTGGATCCTGGCATATGTGTACATCTGAACGTCCGGTATAACTCTACTTGCAGTCAACGTATCGAATAGCGGAATAGCCGTAGCCGATAATCGAAATATTAAGAGAATTGGTCAGTGTGCATGCAAAGATATTGAATCACTTGAATTATATATCTATTCATTCTAATATCGTTCGCTTTTACAATTCGAGTCGAGAGCCCGTACGATTCCGGTCGAATTTAAAATCATGGTTCCGTCCAAACAGGAAAACATATCAAAGGCGAAACTTCGCCATCTCGGTATATTCCAATTCCTGTCTCCATTCCAGTCACGACTTGCCTCCCATTTTAATCTCCAACCAAAATCTCATCAGATCCACCAATCGCCCATATGTCCATACATCTCATCCTAATCCCCTGCCCTCCTCTCCCCTTATCGTAGCGCCCAAAGAACTAGGAACCCTCTTCACCTTCCTCTTTGCCCAAGTCTCCCCAATACCCATCTTCCCCTCCCCATTCGCAACTACAATTCTCGTCCCCGCTCCAGTGAGCACGCTCCCCACGTCCACCTCTTTGTCCTTGTCACCCCCTTTCCTACCGTCAGGTGTTTGGGGACGTGCCGATGTTAGTATATGTCATACTCGGTGAAACAAATATATATCACTGTTCATTGTGAGAGATTATTGTCGTGTGAGAGAGATTATTTTCATGTGAGAGGATGGAAGCCAACTCTGAGAGCCGTCGCTCTCCAATCTCTACTGCATCCTTCGTGTCCTCAATAGTGGCTCCGCCACAGGGAAACCTGAGACAGTGAATCCATACCTCGAATAAGCCCTGGCGCTATTGCAGGAACCCAAGTAGCACGGTCGTGACCGGAAAATATTGTTAAGTGAAGTGAAATCATACCGGATGATTGGTCGATGAATTTACCATTAATATGCTGTGTCCCTGTTTTTATAGCGGCTCGAATAGAAGATTTACAACGTGTACTTCTGTATCAGATAGATGTCAAGCGATACAGGTCCAAAAATATGCTGTGGTCTGAATCAATCTATCATATGGCGCATGGCAAAAATGATCATTACGGCTGTGTCATCATATATATATTACCGGGCAGGCATCTGCATTAGGAACAATTGCTCTTTACTCTTGTCTGATTCTTTCTGGAGTCGACATCCATTCATGATCATCGCACTTGCAGCCCGTCAACTTTCCTCCTCAACCGGTGACCTCTCATCATCTAATGATAGAACATCGTTGGACATTGTCTGGAGCTGCCTTACCATCATCTTTGCTTGTACCTGGATCGCCGTTCATCCCAACCTTCCAATCAAGAAAGAGCGGCCTCGTTTAGGCCGCCTCGAGATCTTCGCGTTTGCGTTGATTGATCCTGAATTGATTATTTTGTGGGCGATGCTAGAATGGTGGTCATCTCGTAAATTGGCGCGTCAATATCAAAGTGCGTCAAACCGGTCCGACCGATCTGGTATCTAATGTTTTCATTTCAAATTTCCTAAGCGTTTGGATGGACTCAGACGCACAGCTTCTTCGTAATTATGGGCGGTTTCCAAATCTGTGATCCTGATGGCAGTACTTTGGCTGCAGATGACCTCGAGTGTTATCTGGAAGGTCGCACCATCACGGTCTCGAAGGAGGAAATCCTCGACAAAAGCAAAGGGGATAGTCTGTCAAAGGCTCTTGCTCTCCTTCAGGTCTCCTGGTTCATTATCCAAATACTAGCACGCGCAATTCAGCATCTTGCCATCGCCGACATTGAACTCGTTACACTTGCTTACGCTCTCTTGAACTTCATCACATACATCTGCTGGTGGAACAAGCCCCTTGGTGTCGAGTATCCAATCAAGATCTACAAACAATCTTGTATAGCTTCGACTGATTGCCCATCTTCAACATCGCCCTCAGCGACGACCGTTCCTCCAGACAACGTCAACAGACCTACAGCTGGCAACGTAGTCGAAACGACACTCGTACCTCCTGAACATGGTCAAACAAAATCATCCATCTCCGCGGTTCTAAAGCCAAATGCTCACAATCAACCAGAGAGCCATGCCCACCATATACTAATTTCTCCCTGTCTGGAGCCTACTCCAGGTGGCGACGAGACAAACAGACATGAGGAGGGTCCATTGATATCCGTTTGTCAATCGCCAATTCTGCCTACATTTAATGATATGAGACAACAGTGGACCAAAGACATCGGAATGTCTGCTCTTTCTGCTCCGAGTCAGCTGAATTCCGTCAGAGATGACTTGGAACTCTCAGTGGGTGGTAACCACAGTCGATGTCTGGACAGTCACATCTGCACTACTCCTACTGCCTTACTTCTTGCGGAAGAAGGGAGGATCACACCAACCACTTGTTGGTCAAGTCCGACATCCCGCTTTACTTTGGCAAGGTTGTACCGCAGATCTGTGGAAGCCGGGGATGGAAACCAGCATAATGCTGACGTTTCTTACGAGTCTACTGACAAGGCCTTTTACGACATGATATCCGGTTCAAGAGGTGTCGGATCGGGTAAATCTGGACATGGTTGCTATGACGTACCCCCCCCCTCCCCCATGACGTGTTTTGACATCCTGGCAAGTTCGGCAAGACAACGGCAAGGCAACAGCATTTGAGCTAATATGCAAGGCCATGCAGATGCAACATGCTAATTCTGCATTTATTATACACTCTACACTACTCACATCCATACATTCTTCATTCTGAACATACATTCTACACTCTGAGAGGACAAAATTACTGGTTATCTGGGTATCTGACTGCTCTAACCCTATTGAACAACTACTGAGCTATGCAATCATTATTGTCCATTGATTCTGTGTTCTCTGATTCTGTACAGACTTCTATCTGTTCTTGCTTACATGGTATTTTATTGCCTCAATCTTTACCTTCTGATAAGATTGACTCTAATGGATTTGAGTCGGACTTTAAATTTAAGTAAGAACCGACGTTGTGCTGCCATCAGCTGATGTCAACTGGAAAGTTCTGTTACCTAATGCAGAACAAGATCCAATGTCCACATTCGCTGGATCTGACACCTCTTGATCCGGTTCAGGTCTATACGCATCTGGGAGAATTATATCTAAAGAGGAAGAAGTCTTTGTATTGTTGACTGGACTGTTCACGACTATATTTGGGGCAATCCATTGCCTAGGGCTGCTTACTGTGTTTCCAACCAAATTCGAAGAATGGCTATGGAGTACTTTATCCATTTTCATTACTTCTACTCCGACCTTCATGTTTCTAGTTGGTGGATGTGATTTCGCCATTCAAGGGCTATCACCCTGGGCTCAATTTGCATCTTCCCATTATGAGCACATACTGATAAAGGCATTGTTCAGGGTGATGACAATTTCCTTCATGATCTTGCACAACTGCATTGCTTTCCTCGGTGGGGCCAGTATGCTTCTGTACACCTTGGCACATATCATTCTTTTAGTTGAGATGCTTGTGGTCTTGAGAAAGCCTGGACCTGGGATATTAATGCAAGTTAAGTGGGTTACCTACATACCTCACCTTTGATACTGGTCAATCTGGACATGATTGGTTTTAATATGAAAGGACCTTATTCCATTAGCCTATGGAGACGAGACAATATGGACTGATTGGTTTTGCTATGATGCTATGAAATGGACCTTATATCTATACCAGTAATCATGTCATCCATGAAGACAGGTCTCCGACAAGGTAAGTATGGTATGTCAAGCTCTCAAGACTATCAACAAAGGTATATATCAGAGATGGCAGGCATTAGCAAAATCACCTTAAAAGACTTGCACAAGAAAGACTTACAAGTCCAATCAGTCCTCTCAATTCAGAGGTGGAGATGTGTAATGAAGTTACATGTTGTTAGAGTCTTACTTTCTCAATTCACACAAGTGAACTAGACAATGTCTAGAGTTTTGACTATGTATGACAAGAATATAAGAGCTGCACTAATTACATAAGGAATTAAAATTGATAGATGGCATGATTATGCTGATGAGATGATATTAGAAACTTTTTGCATATGTGACTACAGTATGGCATGATATCCATTACATACTCTCCCTTGAAAAATTGTAATCCAATCTTCACAAGAAGACTAAAAAGAATAACAAGAAAGAAATGATGAAGTAGGTATTGCAATTGAGACACTCAAGATGCCTGATATTATTTCTTGTCATCAATGTTACAACAACACCACACTTCACACAATTGCACATGTATGTCATTCACCTATTTTGTGCTCTAGAACAGCACACTAGTTCATGCAGAGGGAGCAGGCAAATCTATGACTTTGACAGAAGGAACATCATGCATTACCACATCCAGCTTGATGTTGGTCAATGCTGATGCAGTGATTGCCAGGGATTGTGATGCCTCTGCAGCACTAGACTCAATGACATTGGTCATTGTGTCCAGTATTGGCTGCTCTTCTGGCTGAGGATGTATCTCCTCCTGTGGCTGCTGCCACAACAACTTCCAAAGGTATAGACAGTTCTCCTTTTACAACTAGACCATCAACCAAATTCTTTGCTAGGGCTCTTTGGATTGCCTTTACACATGTATGTCCAAAGCATTGGTGCCAGATATCAAGGGTAGTTGGTTTCATCTGGGATTGCACCATCATGATGATTGTTACCTTTGCAATTATCAAAGAGCTTAGCAAATACATCCCACCAGGCCATCTCCCACACCTCTCCACCCTCAGGGACCATTGCAAAAAGTTACCTTGAAACTGGCTTTATCAAATCTATTGATTGAGACCAAGTTCAACTAAAGGTAAGGTGTATGTAGCACATTTCTAAATACAAGTTCTGACAGTCCATGTGTTGTCTTGCTTTTTCATCTGACTGTTTCCACTACTCAAAACATTGTGCCCTTGGGTGTGGCATGCCCTTCAATTGGTTTAGTACTCAGGGTGGCTCTAAAATCTGCATATGTTGGGATACTGGCAGTTTTGGGCACCAATCCCTTTAGTAATCATTGAGAGAGCATATATGATGTAGGGTTGTGGTTGTGTGTCAATTTTTACAGCAGGAGATTCTGTTGGAGCTGGTGTTTCAGTGGATGGAGTTTTTGTCATCTTCTCCTTGTTTCTGAAATTTGGGGGAAATTGCCCTTCCTTTCTCCCTCCCTTCCAGTAACAGTGCAATTGTATGAATTGTATGTCTGGCTTGCTTACAATCTGGGTTGACACACACCAGTTTTAGCTTGGTCTGTCTGTACATGCAGGGCTGTTGTTGATATTCCTGCCTTCTGCTGTTGCAATATGAGCTGGTTGCAGTGGATGGTAAGTGCTGCAATGACTGCTCTTGATTCAGTCTTAGTGTATACACCTGCTACTATAGCATTCCACAACTCAAGCAACAAGGCAATGAGGATTGTTTGGGTCAATTGATTGTCAAAGGTCTCAGTCATTCTCTGACAGCTGTCAGTTTGGCAGGATTCATTTCCACTCAATTTTCCTCAATAATTACACCTAAGTATTCAATTTTCTCCTTTTCAAACTTGCACATCTCTGGTTTCAAATACAGTTTGTTCCTTTCTAAAATTTCTGAGACTTCTAGAACTACTTTCCAATGTTCTGCTAAGGATTTTGTATATACTAGGATATTATCCATGTATATCATTACCACTCCCCCTTAAAACCAAAATCTTTCAACAAATTATTCATTATGGTTCAGAAAGTTGCTTGGGCTATTACCAAGTCCAAAGGACATTACAGTTGGTTCAAATGGTCCTTTTAGCTTCTTTTTTCTGTCACAATTAACTCAGATTGAAAGGTCTAATATTCAATTGGGGCACATTGCAATGAGGATGGGTACACAACAAGATACCAGTAACTACTCTAAGCATGACTGAAGAATTTCTGATAATTGCTGGTGCAAAATGTGATTTTGATTGATATCTTTTGGACAATCCTGGTGAAATCTGGGGACTGCATCATTGTTTAAGAAAAGTACACTGTGTCAAGTGGAAAGTCTAAAGGTCTATAGTTTTTAGGAGGATCTTCTGACAGAGTTGACCTGGATCAAATAATCCCTATGGCCTTGCCTTGCCTGCATAGATTGGGATGGTAGAGGAGCAACTTAAACCACATAAAATTGTCAAAATTATACATTTTCTGAACAGATATTGTGTTCAGAAAATTGCAAGAGGAACAAGTTGAATAAACTATGCAGGACAGATGAGAGCTCTAAGTTAAGACAATTTACTCAGATTCAATGAATCTAAACTATTCAAGGTGACAATGCTCCAGTAGAAACTAACATGCTGACAGACCATAAAACCCAGGCCTAAGAATCATGAAAGAATTGATGGTGTATGCAAACACATGCTATGGGAGGTCTATAACTATAAAACTTATGAGGAAATTGGTCAAACATGTTGCTCTCATCTCAGGACTCATGCACAATCAATATAGAGCACCTCAACTCCACCTCAGGTCAATACAATGAAATTGTCATTTGGTGCAACCATTAAGCTCTGGAAACATGTTATCTCTATGATTTGTTGAAGTGAGTCTTGACACAGCAGTTGGAATTTTGAGATAACTTAGCTGAGGATGCCACTGAGCCATGCACACTAGTTTTTCATTTTTCTTTGTAGTCTATGGTAGGTTTTCTTATTCTGTCATTACTATACGGTTGGTCAGCCACTGGATGTCTGTCCTTATCTATGGTCTCTTATTAATACATAGACCTCAGTTTGTTATTGTGAATTGAGGGTACATCCATATATTTACTTTATGTTTTACTGATTTGGTACTAGGAATAAACTTACTTAGTTCAACAGGTTAATAGAGTTTGTTATCGTAGAATGAGGGAGTAAACTTACTTAGTTCAACAAGGCTCCTTTTCAATGCTGCTTAATTTCAAGGTATTTGTCTGGATGCACATCATGTGCATCTGTCTTCAAGATGTGTCTTGTATCCAGCTCTAGTGTGGAAGAGAGTCAGTCTTCCTCAGAGAACACATGAATGATTGTGTAGTATTATGGTCACAAAGCTTGAGTGAGTTTGGCACAATTGACACAAGCAGATAGAAGGTACCAAGATACATGTAGCAATCCAAGTAGCATTTGAGTTTATCAGTCAATGTAATCAGAGAAGCATAAGGATATCCAGTCTGAGACCCTAGCAACATATATACAAAACCAAGTTGAACAAAGTAAAAAATCCACAAGAACAACAAGACAATCAGGTGAAGGAATGGTAGCTCCTCAGAAAGAACATGTGTCAACCAATGGCTGGTTTCAAGATCAAACCTTATATTTGGAGGCTGTCTTCTCCTTTCTGTATCTAGCTCTGTTCTCATTCTATTTTTCCTTTCTCCAAGTCAATTTTGCTCTATTTCAAGACACTCCTTTGTTGTCTTAATTTTCTATCCACATAGTTACTTCCAACCAAATAGGTTTGTCCACTCCTTGTACAGAATGTCCTTTGATAATTATCAATCTTTGGGTAGAAAGGTCATTGGTTACTCTTTTTTTCCCAAACATTAAAATGGGTACTATCAATGAGTCAACAGTATTATGATAAAGAAAATGACTTAATTTTCTGCTCAAATTTTGTGAACAAAGATTTCTCATGTTCAGTCTGTTACTATAATGAGAGGAGACATGCCTGGCACATTGCTGTCCACATACACATTGCTGGTGACATGATTGAACATGCAGTACAACAGCATAGAGCTGGTTCTGATATTCAAGTCCAAGTTCACTCTATGACAGACTGACTTTTCTTCATGGATAAGTGGTAAATTGGTTTTGCTGATACAAGGTCAATTTGCAATAGCCAACTTTCAAGGTTGTCATTCCTGGCATTTTACTATTGTTGAAATGCTTGAAACTCTATCCATTCTATCATAATTCCATTTACATCTTGATTGATATGACAACAGTGACTCAATTTGACCTTTTCTGTATTCTCATTTACATTGTGATTCTGATACCACCTTTTGCCACTACTAGGTACTTAGATAGCCAGGGCATTGCCTACGATCACTACACCACCCTACTCTGGTATGACTCCACCAACCCCATCCTTTCCAACTGGCAGGCCTTTGTCCAGGAGTTCTCTGGCAAGTTCGGCGTCTACAACACCATAGTGGAAGCGGAGGAGACAATCATCAATCTCCAGATGTGCTCAGAGGAACGCTTCACTAGTTTCATTGTCCAGTTTGAACAGGAAGCCTACAAAATGGGCTGGAACTACAATGCCCTCTGGTTTGCTCTCTGCCATGCCTTACTCCGATGCATCGAGGATGTCCTCTGCATCGCCCCCAAACAGACCACATACAACGGGTACAAAGCGCTTGTCACTCAAGTTGATCAGTGGTATTGGAAAGACCAAAGTGAGTCTGCGGCCCCCCAGAACAGTTGGAACCCCACAAACAACCCTTCCTGGCAATCTTGGGGGACACATGCGGGATTGCCCGCTGGTGCCACCCCCGCTGGGTTGGTGGGTCCTTTTTTGCTGCCGATATTGGTTTGAGGGTAAGAGTAAGGTGTTAGTAGTCCTGCTGGACTCAGGACATGTCTTTGCTGCTAGAGCTCCTGACTAGTTGCTTCATGTCTTTCAAGAATCTAAAAAGAAATTTCAGAGTGTTAGTTCTCAAGAGTAATGCTTTGAGTGACTCAGCTTTGTGGCAAAGTTTTCTGCAGAGGTGGACATGTCTTTCATGCTGGTAGCATGGGCATTCCAGTAGGAAATGCCTCACTATCTCGGGCTTCAGCTCATCACAGGAGGGGCACATGGGAGTTTCTGAGCAACGTATACAGAAGAGGTGAGCATTGAGTGGAATGTGATGGGTTTGCAGTTGTGTTAGGGTAGCAGACTGACTCCTATCGAGATTTGCAATTAGCCTGAGGTAGTTTCTTGATGGAAGTTTACTGTCAATTGAGTTAGCAAGGTTATATCTTGGTAACTTCTTCCATTCCTCCTTCTAGCATTGACACGTGTCTTGCAGGTGTGCTTGTCGTGCTGCAGCTATGCTGGTTAGAAGGGGCTGGTTCCTGAGGTACTCCAGGAGTTGCGCGCTGTCGCTGGTCTTGCCCTTTGCAGCTTCCTTTGCCAGCTTGTCTGCCCTCTCGTTAGGTACGAAGCTGCAATGGCCTGGTGTCCATGTGAGACAAAGGCTTTTGTCACCCTCTCCAGCTCATGACTGTATGCTTTGCAGTTTTTCCGCCATCTGGTGGACCTCGTTGAGTAGGTAGTGTGCAAGGTGCAGGTGCTGGTTGTCTAATGCTCTAAGCATTGCTTGGCTGTCGCTGCCTATGAGTGAGTTGCCAGGGAGACCCTCTCCTATTACTGTTAGTAGATGCAGACCAAGTGTTGTACCGACAATCTCTGCCTCGTATACTGTGTGCTCCCTCATTGAGCCTAGGTGATAAGCCAAATGTCATGTCTCAATACCCCTTTTGTAAAGCACTGCAGAGGCTCCAACACCTCCTTCAAAGCCTGAGCCATCGCAGTATATTGCTGTTTTGGAGTTGTGGAAGTCTTCTTCCACCGTTTTCAGCACGTCAGCCTTGTTGCCGTCTATGCTTATTGTGAATGTGGGAATATAGGTGAGCCTATGTCTCACCAGGTGTACAGTCTCAAACGCATCCTGGCAAGACTTTAGTGGTGAAGAACAGGTGATGTAGGAGTGACCTGTGTTTCTTCACATAGCACTTTGCAGCCCATCTTACTGGCCTATGGAGGGGGTGAGTGTGCGGTAGGGATGCGAGATGTACTGCCACTCTATACAGGATTGTGTCAAAAAGCATGCCAACTGGTAGGAGGAAGGCGTGGACGTCCAAAGTATCTCCGGCCGTTGTGCTAAGGGCCCTGGTAATGGTCCTGGTAACTCGTCGCTGGGATGGAGTGATTTTCTTCATGACGCCAACGGAACCGAGTGTCTTCTTTCCCAAATCAGACTTGTGGATGCTGGTGTACCAGACATTTGCCGCGTAGGTGATCATGGGAACCGCCATTGTGTTGTAGAGCTGCCAAATGGTGTGTGGCAGCATATCCATTGATGGTTGTGATAATCACATAATCTGGAAGGACCATAGTGTTGCCTTGCATATGACCTCTTGTGTGTGGGCATTCCATCTTAGCCTGGCATCAATGATGACTTCAAGATACTTGTATGACATCTTTGTTGCGACCGTCTGTGTTGTTGTTGACCCATTGCGGTTATGTCTCATAAGTACTAGGTCCAGAGGGATCACATCAAGATGTGAGCAGGGGAAATTGACTAGCACTAGCTTCCCCAGTTTGAATGGTGAGTTGAAATGGATCGACCAGTCAAAACCCCCATTTTTCTGCTCCATGAATTTGCGGATGATATCGTGGCATTGATGGAGGGTCTTAGCAATAGCTATCAGCATCAAATCATCCACGAACCCGATGGATTTCTTATCTTTTTCCCCTGCCCATACTATTTTTATCAGCCCCGCATTGTAGAATGCGTAGAGTAACATTGAAAGGGGGCAGCTCTGGGTAGTACCATTGATGACATCTATGAGCTCAGATACCCACCCGTCGAAGTGAAGTCTGGTCTTTTGGTTGGTGAGCATCTGCAAGATGATTCTCACATAACATTCTGGAACTGCACATTGTCTGAGGCAGTGTATCAGCTTCTCATATACAACGTTTGGGAACGCACTCTGAATGTCCAGAAAAAGCGCAACCGCCACTTTCTTAGATCCATGCATCCTTCACAGTCAACACTACCATGTGGATGGTGTCCGTCGTGTTTCTACCCGGTCTCCCCCCAAATTGGTGGTCTGGAAGCATCCTGTGCTTTTCTGCCAGATATGATAGGTTGTTGGCTATCATGGCCGATAATAGTTTGCCTAGAGTGTTCAGGAGGCCAATTGGTCGGTAGGACTTTGCCTTGGTGTATGTGTCCTGCCCAGGTTTTCTGAGGACCAGAGTGGTGGATACCAGCCAACTGTCATGGTATACTTCTAGTTCAAAGACTGCCCTGTAGATGACATAGAGGTGGTCGATTAGATTGTTAGCGCATTTCATCAGTACAATGTTAGGTATTCCATCTGGGCCTGGGGCCTTGTGGGGTTTAAGCGTTGCTATGGTCTTCAGGATGTGACGTTTGTTGAAGTATCGTATTCCCAGAAGGGGATCAGGATATTTGTCATGCTCATCCTGATTGCCATTGCATGGTGCCGGTGGTGGAGGAAAGAATGAGTCCACTAGAATTTTAGCCTTGTCCTCATTCGCCATAGCCCATCTTTGAGGGGAGTCATGTGGCTGTTTGAGTTCCGGGATACGGTCCTTTGACATATCACGCAGTTCTCTGCTAACAAACTGGTGAGCTTTCAAAACATCTCTGCCTTCGATGTTCTCCAGCCACTTCTCCCAACAGGACTTCTTTGCCTCCTTAATCTTGGCAGCCATAAGCTTTGATAGGTCCTTGGCGCTCTGGTGGGAGGGATGGTTGGTGATATCCCTGAACTTGTAAGACAAATTGTTTGCTTTCGACCTGGCTCTCTTGAGGGTCTTCAGCTCGTCATTCCACTATTGCTTGGTGTGTGGGCAGGGTTTGGAGGTGGGCACAATATCCTTGTCCACAATGACCTCCTGTATCATGGCCGTAAGGTCTGACATCTTCTGGTCAAACTCTTGTTGCATTCTGATCAGTTTAGCTGGGGAGCAAAGCATCAGCTTCTCAACTAGTGAGGCATTGAACACTTTCCAATTGACTATGTGGAAGTCTTTACGCGGTTTGGGGGAGGTGCACATTAGTGGGAGGTCGACAACCGTTGTGATGGGCATGTGGTCCATGACTGGCGGACGTAGCGAGGTGTCAACCGTGCATGTAATGATTGGGCTACACTTGTCTTTCCTGTACCAGACATTGTCCGGTCTCGTCCATCTATTGCTTGAAGTTTGCAGTGTAGGGCAGGGCTAGTTCCATGTCGTACTTGGCAAGCAGCCTCAAGAGAGGTTGAACCATGTCTTCCGAGGAGTTGAGATGCCTGTTCTCAGTGGTTTCCCAGATGGGATGGTGCCTGTTGAAGTCACCAAGCCAGAGCATATGGTTGTAGTCTGATGGGCATATTTTGCGGAAATTGAATGAAAGGACTGTGGTGATGATGGCCAGCGCATTGTTGTTGTTGCAATTGTTGTAGATGTTGAAGATGGACAAGAAACCGTTAGGTCCTTTGAATGGTATCGTGGTTACATCCGGCGAGGGGGCATCAATGAATGAGTACATATCTGTGGGTATATTAGCATTGATTAGGATTATGGATCTCATATGGGAGGCTCCATTATCACAGTGAGTGTTGGGGTAATGTACAACCCAATGGTGAGATGGCCGTGTCTTGTTCAAGTGGTCGAGGAAAGGTTCTTGTAGGGCCAGGATGTCCCAATCTTCTGGTTTGGCGCTAGCAAGCATGGCTGCCTGGGCGGCATCTGATTTTTGAGCATTATTCAGTGGTGGGCTGTTCATTCAGAGTCAGAGTGTTGAGAGTTGCTGTTCTGGTTTGCAGTTTTTGGTTGCTGTCGGTGGCTAGGTCAAATATATTCTCTTAGGTCAGCCTGTTGCTGGGTGGGTTCTGGATTTGGCTGCATTCCCTGGTCATCTATCCATGGTGTAGGTGCTGGGGGTGCTCAAGAAAGTTTCTTTGGGTGAAGAACCCATGTTGCTGGGTAATCGGTTGGGAAGTAGGGCATCGTGTTTTCTGAGTAACGCTTGTCAAAGTCGTCGCACTTCCTTATGAAGGTCAGGCATGTTCTTGCTGAGCTAGGATGGTTAGAGTCCTCCTCACATGAAACGCAACATGGTTGATTTCCCTCCATGCATACGTCCGCCTCATGATTTTTGCTCGTGCATCTCAAACACTTGGAGGTGCCCTTACATTTTGCTCAGATGTGGCCATATAACTGGCATTTGTTGCAGCGCAATGGTTCCCGAATGTCCTTCCTGGCATAGACCTGGTGTCCTGCAATGAATATCTTCTGTTGGAGGAGCTGGTTAGCAATGTCTTCAGTTTGGCAACACAAACAAATCATTGTGTATGTCTGCAATGGTGCTCTATTTGCAACTTTCTCAAGCCACATTGCGTTGATGATTGATCCAGGCTGAAGGTCATTGTCGCTCTCGATGGATGCTATATTGTCAGCATTGGAGGGATCAAATATCCCCCCACATGGGATGGAGCGCACAATCAGATTAAAGGGTTTGCTTACAATCCTTGCAGTATCTGTCACAACCTGCACCAACTCCAGCCCCTCATACGCTGCTCCAACCCCGGCCACACACCTCCCCTGCACCTCCTGCACATCTCCGGGGCCACCAGCAACCTCACAACGCTGCATCGGCAACACCCATGGCCATCTCCGGACAAACCCCTGGGCATCACCGAACCCTGGCATCTCGGCTGACATGTCACCCCAAAGCTTCCCTGTCACTGGATACACCCAGACCCCCAGCATCCTGGCCATCACATAACATTCTGCAACATTCCTCCTGCAAACTGCTGGCACGTCACCAGGCTACCTGCTTCTGTGGCGTCAACAGGTGCCACCACCACGCACTATGACCTCTGACCCACCCAATGCAAGACCACCGCGACCTGCGCCAGCATGCCCCGACAACTATCACGACCCCAGGGCTGGGAGCCTGCCCCGGGACTTAGCTGGGGGATAATCAGGTGCCACGGGCCCGGGCTAGAACCCTGCCCAGGACTTAGTGGAAGGATAATATATAAACCATAGGGTAGCATGCAAGGAAGGTAGTCTTGATATTAACCATAGTTCTCCGTATTTTCCATATTCTCTGTCTCTGTCTCTATCTCAATCTATTCTCTTGACTCTCTCTCTTTCTCTCTCTCTTGTCTTGTCTCTTGTCTCTTGTCTCCATGCCTTGTGTTTCCATTTTGTGACTCATCTCTCTGTACCGTATCTCTCCTCCATTTCTCTATCTACTGCTCCATATCTCTTTCTCTCTATTTCTAACTCCTGTTCCGTACCTCCTCATGTCCCCCGGTTTCCTGACCAACCCATCCCCTGCCCATTCTGTACCTACTCCTACCTGCTTCCAAACCTACTCCCGTCCCCCAATCCCTACTACCTACCCGTTCTCTGTTCCCCCCTCCATTAAGAGCATACCCTACCCCCTGAACTTGTGCTCCTCAACCCGGAGCACTCTCAACCCTGCGCACGTCGCTACTTGTACCCCAGAGCATCCAGACTTCACCCTGGGCCACTCGTAGCTGTACCAGAGCTTCCGCAGAGCCCCAGACCTGTACTTAGCCTCCCAAGCTTGCCTAGTAAGGACTTGCCAGTGTAGCTGAGCCCCCGTTGTCAGCAGGACCTGACATAATATCAAGACTCTACCTTACCCCGTACTTGATAGCTACGTATACCTATGCCTACACCCCTGCTGGGTACGACTACTATGGCCGACCCATTCCTGAGGGCCCATACACCATTAGCTCCCCCCACACTCCCTACCCTGCACCCTCCATTGAACACTATCCCACCTTACCCCCGCGGCACTGGGCCCCTGACCCAAACACCATGTCATACAGACCCTCAATCAGTCAGGGTCTACTTCCGGACTGGCACTACAACCCCAGACCAACCCACCCAGGGACATACTCCCAAACCCTACCCAGCAGACTGCTCAAAACCCTGCCAAATGCTGATATGACTCTATGTCTAAAAGTCATAAGTCCTGGTTAAAACAAACCATACTATGTGCTGAAAACTGTAGGCATAACAGGCAGACAACTCCTCAGAAACCGGAAAACATGGGAACACTTAAATAATTCACATTGCTGAAGGGCTAATGAAATAATAGAGTATTCAGACAAGCAAGGGGACGAAAAATGGGCAATTAAATATCGATTATTATTGCTGGAATGGTGGACATAGCAGATCTCTGCCAGATATCTCTAATCAAGAGATAATCAAAGAATCTGACATCTTACTCCATGGAATAAAGAGATAGGAAGGTCCGGAATATCAAATCATCGAAAATAGGCAAAGAAGGAAAGAGGGGAACCATAGGAATAAGAGGGAATAGGCCGGAACAAGGAGAAAGAATTTTAGGAATGATTCTGACTAGGGGAAAGACCCATAAGGAAAGATGATCAAAAGAGGAAATGTGGTTACCACTGGAATGAATGGGATGGATCAATAATGATTGAAGGAAGATCAGGAAACATAGGGAACGAAGTAGAAAGACTTAGGAAGAGCTGGGGAAAGCTCTGAGTTCAGGAGAGTATTTGGTATGTCAGAACAAGGTGAATTATCAGATACTCTAGAGGACAGAAGGAAAAGGGCTGGCTCAGGAAAAATCAGGACATCGGACTACATGGAAATATGAATGTTAGGAAGAAGGGTATCGGATGAATATGTTCCTAGTATGTTTCAAACAGCTGGAACAAGTACATTCATGTCCTTCCAAGAAACATGAATGTTTTCCTGGAAGTAGAAGAACTCTGGAATATGGTGACTCTAGGACTTGTCAGGCAAGCCCCAGAAGCATCAGAAGTCATGGAATATGAAGGGATAGGTGGAAGGGACAGAATATTAGGTCTTGAGGCAGCAGGAGGGACCGATGTTATTGTTCCCTCCTCAGAACATGAATGTTTCATGGAAACAGTGAAACTCCGGAGATTCTTCATGAGTCTATCATGTTCTATGCAGGAAAGGGTTATCAATTAACTTATTGGTAACGGAACATGGCGGATGGACGGAAAATAGGCAATGTTTCAAGGGAATTCAATGGAAAAGGGATATAGTAATCTACTTATAGAATTCTCAAGTCACATGGAAAGATGGTCTGTGCACCCATTAGAACAGTATAAATAGAACAGTATAAATAGAGTAGAAATAGGTTAGAATTGACAGGCAATTAGTGGATAAAGGCTCGGTGGTTCCCAGGGAGTGAATCACTTAGGCTGGATTTCATTAAGAAACCTCTACCTTAGTTTTGAGACTTATAGTCAGGAAACTACTTACATAAATTTCAATACAAAAACTCGTCGCATTAGAACAGTTTAGTGTGATTTACTACCAAGCCCCAGAACTACAGTATCTTGCTTTACCCAAGTACTACAATGCCTGGGGCCCTGCCAGCGCTGCATTCTTTGCCCCGGGACCCTACCCTCCCTACCCGGCC